>NW_026507479.1:0-23765 GCF_026875155.1 Cherax quadricarinatus
GGTAGTAAGCACCAGGTATGAGTGAAGCAACACTGGGTAGTAAAAGAACAGGTACTGAGTGAAGCAACAGGGTTTTTAGTGAAGCCCCAGGTGCTGAGTGAAGAAACATGGGTAGTGAAGCCCCAGGTGCTGAGTGAAGCAAACGGGTAGTGAAGCACCAGGTGCTGAGTGAAGCAACCGGGTAGTGAAGCCCCGGTATGAGGAAGAAAACAGGGGTGTGAAGCCCCAGGTGGAGTGAGCAACCTGGGTAGTGAAGCACGGTACTGGGAAGAAAACCGGGTATTTGAAGACCGGTGCTGAGTAAACCCAACACTGGGTATGAAGACCAGGTATGGTGAAGAAACATGGGTAGTGAAGCACCGGTGCTGAATAAAGCACACTGGGCAGTGAAAAGAAAACACTAAGGTATCTTCATTTGAAAACCAGGTGTTGCACATATCTTAAATTCATCGTCTCTCTATTAAGGAATTTGAGACAGTAAATAAACATTAAAAAATATTTATTAGAAAACGTTTCGGCCAATATATACTATATTTTGAACCTTTGTATGTTTAGAAGTGATCAAGGTCTCAGGACCTAAACGCTTTCTAATACGTCCAACCGTTTTGCTTACGTGTTTTTCTAAACCAAACTGTCGATATCTGCTGCCAAGGTTCACACCATACCACCCTGCTCGCTCCATGTGGTGTCTGTTGTTCTGGAGTGGAGGCCACAGTCAATGGCACTCATCGGTAGCTTGTCTTAGCCAGTTACTGATGAGTGTAACACAAAGTAACTGGTGTGTTCACCTTTGTTATTGTTAACACTGCTCTCTGTTGGCTCTAGTAATTCATTTGTGAAACTAGCAGGAAAATTGTTAGTCATCAACCTTTCATCTTCTGTACTCGTCTTACATAATATGTACTCACCTTACATTATCTGGACCTACCTCACAGCGTATGTACTCACCTCACAACATATATGTATTCACCTTACAATATTTGAACTCAGTTTACAACATTTGTATTCGCCTCACATCACTGGCATTTGTATGCATCTTACATTATTTCCTTTTACCTATCTCTTGTTTCTTTATACTTCAGTTGCTTCTAAAGAAGGTTGAGTGAACACACACATTCGCCTCAATCTTATGTTCCTCATTTTCCGCCTTGGCTGATAATTCATCTTCCTGAGGGAGCATTCACCAAATTCAACTTCAATAACAAAAACATAAAGTGGGACCAAGTAAACCAAGTCCTAACCGATATAAGCTGGGAAGATATACTAAGCAACACAGACCCAAACTTATGCCTAGAACAGATTAACTCGGTGGCACTCGATGTATGCACAAGGCTTATTCCTCTAAGAAAAAGGAGGAGTAGATGTAAAATAGAAAGAGACAGGCGCTCCCTTTACAGGCGACGGAAAAGAATAACAGAGCGGCTAAAAGAGGTCAATATATCAGAAATGCGCAGGGAGACACTGGTCAGAGAAATAGCAAGCATCGAACTTAAGCTAAAAGAATCCTTTAGGAGTCAGGAATCGCGGGAAGAACTAAAAGCCATAAATGAAATCGAAAGAAACCCAAAGTATTTCTTCTCCTATGCCAAATCAAAATCGAGAACAACGTCCAGTATTGGGCCCCTACTTAAACAAGATGGGTCCTACACAGATGACAGCAAGGAAATGAGTGAGCTACTCAAGTCCCAATATGACTCAGTTTTTTAGCAAGCCGCTAACCAGACTGAGAGTCGAAGATCAAAATGAAATTTATTTTTTTGAAAAGCCCAAAATTTGAATTAAAAATCCAAAAAAAGGCCCAAAAATTTCCGGGGGGGTTACCCTTACCCTATTTCGAAAAAGGGATTAAAAAGTTAAACCCCCCGGGGGGCACTCTTTGCCCAAAAGGGCCAGACTAGGAAATTTGTTTTCCCCACCCAAGAAATTGAAAAATTTTTAAGCCCCACCCCGGCCTTTTCCAAGGGAAAAATTGGGCAGGGGACGGGGGTGTCCCTCAGAAAAATAAAAGGCTCCCCTCTCCAAATCTTTGGGGTAAAGAAAACAAAGAAACAAGGGGAAATTTTAAAACTAAGATATTCATGGGGAAATTAATCTTTAAAGGGTCCAAAAAAAAATTCCCCCCCAATTAGGGAAACCCAAAATTTCAAAAGGGGAACGGGGTTTTGCGGGGTCCCCTTCGGAAAAAATTTTGGTTTTAAATCGAAAACGTAAAAAATGACGGGAGGGAAAAAACCCAAAAAAGGAAAGCCTGATGAATTTAGGCCTTTTAAAAAGGGTTTGGAAATTGTGACCTTGGGCCCCTTTTTGGGCAAAAATTTGCCGCCCCTTAAAAAATTTAACGGGAAAATTTAGGGCGATGGCCCCAAAATTTTTCCCCCCTTAAGGGGAACCGGGGTTTCTAAAAAAGGAAAATTCCGGAAGGCAGGGGGGAGGTGAAAAGTTTTCCAAAAGGCCCCAAGGGGGATACCCCCCCAACTTTTCCCAAAAAATCCTCATACGAAAAAAAGACTTGGAATTGTCACCCCCCCAAGGCCGGGGGTGCCCTCCATTTTGAGCCCAACCCGAATTGGGGGGAACCAGTGTTTCCAAACACTCAAAGGGCCCAAAAGGGGGGGAAAATTAACCAAATCTTTCATGGGGGCCGGGAAAAGATAAAAGGAATTTCCCCTGATAGGGGTTTCATTTTTCTCAGAAGGAAAAAATGGGTTAAAAACCCTTTCCACAGGGGGGCTTAACAAACCGGGCCACCTTAACCCCCCGAAACACCCCGGAAAAAAACCCTTGGGAAATAGTGTTTTATTCGGTGGTTCACCTGAAAGGAAAAATCATTTTTAAATGCATTGCGGGGGGAAAAAATTTGACAGGAGGGATAATGGGGGGAAAAAAAATAAAACCAACCCTTTCACTTTAAATATTTTTCTATTGGTGGAAAAATTTTGCTTCTAACGCCCTTTCAAGGCATGAAATTCCCCGCCTAAAAATTGGTCAGGGGGAACTTTTACGGGGAAAAAGGAGAAAAAACCCCCTTTTAATTTCCCCTTTGGGAAAAAGCCTTGGGTTTTCTAAACCGAAAAATTTTTGGGAAAAGGGGGAAATTTTAAAAAATTTTAATTTTCCCCTCCCCGGGTAAAATTTTGGGGGAAAGGGAACTTTAAAAAGGGGAAAAAAATTTAATCATAGAAAGAAAAAGAGGCAGCGGAAATTTAAATAAAACCGGGGTCCCCCTTTGGGTTTTACTAACTTTTTTAAAAAATCCAATACCAAAAATTGGGGGAAAACCAGACTTTCCCCCTTAACACATGGGGGGATTCCAAACGGGCCCCTGGAAGTTTAAAAAATTGGGGGATTTTGGAAAAGGGGAACCTTTTAAATAAGGATTCCTTAAAACAAGGGGCCTTGGGGCTCTAAGTTTGGGTGGTGGTTTTTGCGGCCAGAAGCAACGGGCCTTTTATAGGGGTGTAAGGGGGCCTTTTTAAGGCCCGGGGGGGGGGGTTGACCCGTTAATTTCTTGGGTTAAAACTTGGGTATTTTCTGCTTTTTGTTTTTTGGGGTTTTAAAAAATTGTGGGGGAATGAATTTTTCTGGAAAAGGTTTTTTGAAGGGAAACCCTGGGGTTTTAAAGTTTTAAAATTTTTAAAGCCAGAATGGGAAAAAGGGATGGGAAAAAATTAAAAAATTAAAAAATTTCACTTTTTTGTTATTTTCCTCCCGGGAAGTCAAAAATTTAAAGTTCCCCAAAAAGTTCCCCAAAAAACCCCCCCCAAAGGGGGAATTTTCCCTTTAATTAAAACGAAAAAGAAAAAAAGGTGAAAAAAATTTTTGGGGAAAAATGGAAAGGATAGGGGTTTTTTTAAACCCATTTTTAAAAATTTATTAGGGGAAAACTTTTGGGGCTTATGTAAAGAATAAAAGGTCAAAAATTTTTGAAAGATTCAAAAAAACGGGAATTTTGTCATGGACCCGGGAATGAAAAATTTTAAAATTGGAAACGGAAGGGGTTTGACAAAAGGGAAAATTAAAAAAAATTGGTGTTACTAAAAGGGGGTTAAAATGAGAAAGGGAAGTTTAAATTAAATTATTAAGGTTGTTTCTTTGGGGGTTTTAAATAATTTTTAATTAAATACCTAATCCCATAACTTTTTAATTTAAGGTGGGAATGGGACTTTGTTAATTTTTTAATATTTTTGCAGGAGGGAGGGGGGTTTTTAAAGGGGAAAATTTTAAAAAAATTTGGGGGTTAGGGGGGGGTTTTTGGGGGAAAATTTGAAGGACATTGCTTAATTTTTTAAATTTTTTTGGGGGGGGGTTTGGCCCCAAAACGATTGGGGAACCCTTTGAAAGGGGAAAATTTGGGGAAAGGGGGTTCAATTGGGGGTTGGGGGTGTAATTGTAAAAAGGCTCCCGTGTTTAAGGGGGAGTGGGGTTTGGGCTTTTTTTGGGGAAAAATTTTGGGGAGGGGGGGAGGGGAAAAGGGTTGGGGTTTGAGGGGGGGGGGGGGGTGGGAAAAAAGGGGGGGGTTTTCGGGGTTTTTATGTGGGGGTGGGGTTTTTGAATTTTTTGGGGGGGGGGGTTTTTTTTGGGTTGGTTTAAGGAGGTTTCTTGTTTTTTATGGGGTTTTTTTTAATTTTATTTTCCCCCCCCGGGGGGGGGGGTTGGGAGCGGGTGGGAGGGGGGGGGGGGGTTTTTGGGGAATGTTTAAAAAAGGGGTTTGGGGCAAAAGTTTGGGGTTTTTGGGCCGGGGGGGGGTTTGTGGGTTGGGGTTTTAAAAAAAGGTGGGGGAGGGGTGGGGGAAAAATTTTGGGTTAAACGTGGGGGGGGGGGGCCCGGAGGGGGGGGGGATTTATAAAAAAGGGGGGGTTGGGGGGGGGTGGGGGGGGAATGGGTTTTTGGGGGGGGGGGAGTTGCTTTTTTTATTAGGGGGGTGGGGCAAATGTTGAGGCTTTGGGGGGGGGGGTTTGGGGTTTTTTGGGGGGACGGGGGGGAAAGGGTTTTAACCTTTAGGGGAAGGTAATTTTGGTTTGAAAAAAAAAGGGGGGGGGTTGTTTTTAAAAAATTTTTAAAGGGGGTTGGGGGGTTTTGAGGAAAAGGGGGGGGGTGCGTGGGTAGGGTTTGGGGTTTTTGGGGGGGTGCAAAAAAGGGGGGGGGGGGGGGGGGAATTTAGGGGGGGGGTGGGAAAAATTTGTTTTTTGGGTTTGGGTTTGGGGGTTTTGGGTTCTTTGTGGGGAAAGGGGAAATGGGAAAGGGGGGTTTTTTGGTGGGGGGGGTTTTGGGGGGAAATTTTGTGGGGGTTTGTTGAGGGGAAAAAAGGGGTTTTTTTTTAAAGGGGGGGTGGCTTCCGGGGGAAAGTAAGGTTGAGGGTGTAAATATTTTTTTGGGGGGGTGGGGCTTTGGGGGTGGGGCTGGGTTTTGGGGGTTCGGGTTTGGTTGGGGGGTGGTGGGGGGTTGGGGGGGGGGGCTTTGTGGGGGGCCCGGGGTTTAGGGGCGTTTTCTGTGGGGGTTTTTTAATGAATTTTATTTTTTTAAACGGGGGTTTTTATTATTTAATTTTTTTTTTTTTTTTTATTTCCCTAGGGGGTTTTAAAAATTTTTTTTTTTTAATTAAAAAAAGAAAAAAATTAAAAAAAAAAAATTTGAAAAAATTTTTTTTGAGGTTTTTTTTTAAAAATTTTTTTTAAAGAAAAAAAACCCATTTAGAGAAAAAAAAAATTTTTTTTTTAAAAAAAAGAAATTTTGAAGATTCGAAAAAAAAAAAAAGAACAAAAGAAGACGAAAAAGGGAAAATAAAAGGGAAGAACAACCCAACAGCAGAAAAAAAAAAGAGGCAAAATTTTGACAACAGATTATAAAATTTCCCAAAGGGTCCACCATTAATCCCCCTCGTAAATACTTGAATATGATTTGTCCGCAGCCAGAGTGGACAAATTAAAAATTTAAAAAAAAAAGGTTTTGGAAAATGTATCGGAGTGTAGCATTTCAGGGGGATATAAACCGGTAGTGAAAAAACGGCCCAAAACCTTCCCTTTTTTTACTAGGGTTCCCAGGTATAATGCCCGCCATCCCCCTCCCCCCGCAAACCCGCCCACCTTCTTCCGCCTTCTTTTTGGGAACCATTAAACCTTTAGTTCCCCTTCAAAACCTTTGGGGACACCCCCCAAAAAACCTTTCCCCCCCTCCCCAGACCTTTTAAACCTTCCCAAAAATATTCCCCACAAACCGTGAGCCCTCTCCCAAATTAAATTTGAATTTCCCAAAAGAAAGATGAGGTTTCCCGCACACAATTTTTTGAAAAATGATGCTAAATTCGGAAAAATTTTCTGGATTATGACTGAAAGGGAGGGAAAGGTTCAAAAAACGGGGGTTTAGTAAATTGAAAGGGGCGGACGTTTGGGTAAATTGAAAGGGACGGAGGCTAAAAATTTTAAAAGGACGGGAAATTTAGTTTTTGTAGGACGGAAGTTCAGGGGATTGCAAGAAGGGGATTAGGGAGCAAGGCGGGGCTTAGAAATTACAAGAAAAGGGGTTTTCAGCCCCCGGTTTTCAGCCCACACACTACCTGCCTTTCTTTCCCTGTTTGCATGGCAAAACACCCCAAAATTGAACCCCAAATATTTGTTTCTGTAAATTTCCCCTTTGTCCTCCCAGCGGACATTTATCCAAAAATTTTTCCCCTTGCCGAAAAATATAAAAGGGAAAGGCCTGTATTTTAAACCCTTATCATAAAGCCTACATTCTGAGGGTTACATTTAAAAGCCTACACCCTTTTTTACCAAAAATTCTGGACCCACATTCTGAAGCCAAATTTTAAAAAACCCGGGGATTCTGAGGCCCAAAAAATTTTCTGGCCCCAACTTTCTGAAGTCTACATTCTAAAGCCTTTTATCATGAGCCCTAAAATTCTGAGACCCACTTTCTAAAAGCCTACATTCTGGTGTTTCATTGGGGGAATTTTTTCTTTCCCAAGGCTATATTCCCAAAAAAAGATCCCGACAAAATAAAAATATGAACTGCCTCACAAACTGGTTTTTTAATTTGGTTTAACTTGATTATTGTTTGTGGGGTTTTAAAAAACATTTTACCTGTAAAAAAAAGGGGGGGGCCCCGTGGCCAAGGGACCTGTATTAAAGGGCCCAGTCAAGTTGACCGGGGGGAGGGGGTTTTCCCGGGGACGGGAGAATGGGTTTCGTCCCGGGGCCGGGCTGGGTCAGGTCGTAGCAAAAAAAATTAAAAAAAAAGGGAAAAAAAGGGCCCCGCCACCAGGGTTTATAAGGGGGTGTTGGGGGAAAAAAAATTTTCATCGGGGGACTCCAGTCCCTCAGCGTTTAAAATTTAGTCATTGCAACTCACAAAGACTTTATAAAGGGGAAGGGTCCTAACCGTGGTACATGATTTTTTAAAATTTACACAGAGAAGTCTTTTTTTTTTAATGAATATATGCTAAGATTTTAACCCCTATTTTAGGATTTTGGGGGCCCCTTTACAGGGGCCCCCCATTTTAGTCATTTTTTCAACCCAGCCATAGAAATATTTTTATTCCCTTCCTCCTTTTTGTTTTTTATCTTGGCTCATGAACGGGCCTTAGTATGAAAATGTGGAATTCTATGGGAAAAAAAATTATATTTTACAAAAAAAAAGGGGGAAAAGGGTAATTGAAAGGAAAATACACACTAAAAGGGTTACTTTTCCCGTGTTGTTTTGCCTACTTTTTTATAATAAAAAAACTAAACAAAAACCCAAAAGGGGTCTTTAAAGCATTTTTGTACTTTTAAGTTTTTTTAAAACCCTATAAAGTTTGTTGTACTTTAAAGGGTTTTTTTTTAATCCTATACAGTTTGTTGTATTTAAAGTTATTTTAATCCTTTTAAAAGGGAATTTTTAAAACCCCTTTGGTGGGGGTTGTGCCCGGGTGACAGGGAAGCCTTGACCCGGGAAATTTATTTCGATAGGCTTTTGCACCCCTTTTAAACCCCCAGCTGGGCTTGGACCCCTCGGGGGGCTTAGCGTAGGCGGGGGAAAGGGCTCTCTTTTTACTGTGGGGTTTACAGTGCCCGGGGAAGGCACTTTTTAATGTCATTCCGTTTTTTCTCGGGGTTTTTTAAAACCTTTTTAAATTCTTGGGAAAACACTCAAAAATGTCGTTTTTTTTTTAAACGGGTTTTTTTTGGGGTGTCAAAAATTTAATTTTCTTACTCACGGGAAGTAAATTAAATGTAGGCTTCACCCAACGGGGGAAATGGGATGTAACCCCAGTGTAGCTGTATTTTCCCAACTTGAAAGATACTTTCAATGGGCTGTAGTTCCCCTTATAATAAAATCAGTGTGGGACTAGTTTCCACTGTCCCAATACTTCCCTGTAACTGGGGAAAATTAAATTTATTTGGGGATGTATAATTATATACTAACAGAAAAATGAACAAGGAAAAACTATTTTTTTCCCAGTTAGAAAGTAGGAATTTGGGACACTTGGGGTCAAAAAATGCCCCCCTTTCGATCCCTCCCCACTGTCATATCCACAAGTTGCTCTGGCCCTTTTAAATTTTAAATGAAATAAAACATATCCCAGGAATGCTGGTAAATACAAAAATTTTGGGGGGAATGTTTTTTTAAAAATAATAAATGGTTATATATATACACAATTCCCCCCCCCAAATAAGCAAAAGGAAAATATATCTTAATATAACTCCCCAATTTGATGGAGATTAATTTTCCCATGTACGGAAATCCCCCCCCTTTTGCTTACATTTATAAAAAATTTTACTGGCCCAAAAAAATTAAAACAAAAATTTGACAATTTTATTGGGGTTTTCCTGGAGTTGTCCTGTCTGTCCCCCCTGTATTTTCAATTTTTGGCGGAATCCCAAAACCAACAATTTCCCCTTTTTTGGGAGAGAGGGTCACCCCAAATTTTTTAACCCTTTTAGAGCAAAAAAAATTCCTTCCCATTACACAAAACGTTGTCCCCAAAATCAAAAACCAAAATGGCGATGACCTCCCCACCCCGCGGGTTTTCCCCTTTTCGATAACATACTTTTTTTAAAAAAATACAATATGGGGAAATTATTTTTCTATAAATTCCCGTTTTTCCCGGAAAAAATATATCCCAGTTTTTCCAAGAATTAAATTTTTCCATTGTACGGGTTTATTTTCATGGGAAGCGCAAAACACGTAGAAGTTATTTGTGTGTGGGGGGCCATGGTAGGTAATTGTTTAACCCGAGGGAAGGGGGAGTGTTCCAATTCCCTTGGTTGAAGAACCTTCCAGCGCGTAAAGGTAGCTAAGGGTTCTTTTCCCCCAAAAGGGTGCGGGGCCAAAGTCGATCATTTTTTGTATTACTAACATGCAGGTTTGTTTTAAACAGGTGTTCGTGTGCTGGGGTTTGGTGGGTGTAGCTCTCTTTTTGCCCCCAAAACAGTTCAGAAAACAAACTTGGAACCCTTGAGGAAAGCCCCCTGTTTGTGTGGGTGTGTATGTGTTAGTTACCAGTTTTCAGAGCCCACTTGACATTTTTGTGAATGGTATGTCTCTGTGTTTACTTTTTTTGTGGTTACAAGCAGGTCGTGCTCTTTGGTGTCTAAATTCTTCATTTAATTTTTTCAATTTTTTTTAAAAGTTCCCTTGTTTTACGCTTTTACTATCTTCCCCAAAAATTTAAATTCCCGTCGTTTTTTTAACCATTCCTTTTCCCTCCATTTTCCTTTAAATTTAAAAACTGTGGCTTTTTACCCCCATTAAACTATTTAATAAATCTTCCCTACTTTTTTGTCCTTTTAGGCCCTTTTTATGTGGTTGTCCCCCCTTCCTCGAAATCAACCAACTCTTTTTCTTTAACTCTGGAAAATATTTCCTAACATTCTTTGTTAAGGTGGGGGCACCACACCCGCTTCATATTCAAATTTTGATTAACAAGTTCAAAAAAACCTTTTTCTAGCATTTCTTGTCTATATATTGAAAACCATGTTTTTAAAACTTTGCCGCGTAGCATGCAAAGTCCCCTTTTTTCGCTCCCTTCCATTGTTATTCCCTGGTATTTATCTTCTTTTTCCATTATCTTTTTCTTTTCCATTTTCTCCAGGACCCCCCCGGGAAACCATAAAAATTCACCCTTGAACGGGGCGGACGATGATTTCAAAAACCCTCCCGGGCCCCGGGCAGGGGTCGGGACCCCAAACGGAGGGGTACGGGGAGTTTTACCTTCATAGCCCCCAAACCGGATCGGGATCCCAAAACCCCCTACACTGCGCCCCAGTCAAGGGGTTTCCCGGGTTATGTGTGCCCCCAAAATTTTACCTTCCACACAACCCCGGCTACTCGTTAAAAGTTGTCTGACAAGGGGCATCTTTAAAATGAGGGTACAATTCCCAAAAAGGGGATGAAAAAAGAGTTTTGCAACGTTTGAATGTTTATTAATGAAAAAAATACCCAAATTTTGGCACATGTTTTCTTACTCATTTAGCCACTCGCTAATATTTTAACCCCAAAATACATAACCCACTATAATTCACAGTATGTAACATATTATAGTTTTGTGCAAAATTTGGGAGTATTTTCCCAAACTATTCTGGGGTTTTAGGTTTTGGGTTTTTGGTGTTTAAAAATTATTAAAAATTTAATAATAAAAATAAAAATTTTAATGATAACATTACAGGCCAACACCGTAGGGGAAAACGGGAACCACTTTTGAGATCAAGATCCCTTTTGAAACCCCCCACACCCCCAGGGCCGTTTCCTAGGGGGGTCACCAAAAAACCCTGGCGCCCAACCACTTTAAACCAAACACTACTGCCCTTCACAACCACCACCAGGGAAAATTCAACAGCTCCTGATGTTTTTTTATGCCTCTCTCAAAATTCTTTTGTTATCTTACGTGGCGAGGGGTCCTTGTGGGGAAGTTTTTTGGGGAAAAAAAATTTACGAGCTACGCACAAAGGGAAAATAAAAAAGAAGGAATATGAAAAGTGGGATTTTTGGGCCCCTTTATGCTAGGCAAGTCCATCCCCAGATGCTACAGTGCCTCCACCTTTAAACTATGTCACTTTTGGGTTTTTTAGTGATTTCTTTTTATATTTCCAAATTTTTTGAAGGAGTTTAAAAACAGTTATGTCAGATTTTGGAAAGCATTTTTAGGTCAGTTTGAAAAAGGGAAAAAAATCACCAGTACTATTCAATTTTAAACCTGATGAAAATTTATTATAAAAATTCATGACGTCCATAAATGGTAATTATTCCATAATCCCCGAAATTTCCCAATGTTTTTGGGGGAAAAAGGCTGGTTTTGTTTGAAAACTAAATTTTCCCAAACGTTATATACTTTAAAGTCTCCAAGGTTAAATAGTAAATTTTTTAATCACTTTTTACTCAAGTTTAAAATTTCTTATCTCTTTTTTTTAAAATTACTTTTGTCAACAAACTTCAAATTATTTTCAACTCTAGATCTCCCATGTTATAACTTATACTGTGGGTACCTATTTTGCCTGTTGAAAGTAGTGTGTTTAATTTTCCCCTCTGTATTTTTGCCTTTCTTCCTTGCTCAGCATCCCTCTATGAAACATGATGCATGCAAGAGCTTTGTGTGTGACGAAGATCTGTGTTTATGTGTGTTGTTTGTGTGGGGCCTTTGGGGAAAGGCGGGTTTGGTTGGGGACGTGTTATCCCCATGTTCCTCACTCCCACCAGTCACTTTGTTGTAGTCGCTTCTCTAAAGCTTATGCTCCCCTTGGGGGTTTGTAAAAATAAAAATTTTTGGGTTGCTATCATATCCTGGTTTATTACTATGTGGCGGTTTAGGAATTTAAGTCTATCGATTTTCACAGGGTCATTTTTAAACTATCGGTTTAACGGTTTACTACCGGTTTAAGAAAAGCCCTCAGTCCCAAATAAACTAAAGTAAACTGTTTTTATACTCAGATAACAATTCTCGGGGTTTTTTATTTGAACTCTGGTGGTTTAAAAATTATATCCCAAATTCTTAAAGGGGCGGCCGGGGTAAACCAGCGGAAGGCCCCCCGGTTGGTGACCCAAAAGCTCCAGTACTGGTCAGGAAGCTTGTCCTGTTTTCCTCACGAGCCTTACCTAAACCCAACTTCTGGTTGTAATTTTTTTTCAAGAAAAAAAAAAAAAAATAATGGTAATCTATATCCAAACACAAAAATGATAAATTACATAATAATGTCAAAAACGTTTGGGGTTGATTATAAAAAAAATATAGCACCATGAATTTTCTAAACGTTCTGACAAAGCAAAATTTTCATAAAACATTTACAGTTTGAAAAAAAAGGGGAAAAAATGATTTAAAAAAAGTTATATAAACTAAAATGGAAAATTTTTTTGTATAATAAACAAAAACTTTACGAGTGGGGATCGAACTCAAGACGGGGAGTTTTAAAGCCCCTGGGTTCGATGCCCCACCCGTAATTTTTTCGACTGCGATTGTGTATTACCACTGCCTGGTACACTTAACCCCTTTTTTTAAAAATAATTTGGGAAAGTTTCGCTCCCCCCGGGAACCCTTTTTTCCCAAAAAATTAACAAAGCTTTGAGAGGGGAAACCCTTGCCAAATGAAAGGGACATTTGTGGCATCGGGCTATTAAACCCAACAAACCCCTTTTTAAAGAAGGCCCCCCCCCCGAAAAAATAAAAAAAAAAAAAAAAAAAAAAAAAAGAGGAGAAATTTCAGGAAATTTTTTTTGTGTTACTTAAACACCTAAATTATTGGGGGAAAATAAAAAAAGTATCAATTGTTTCTCCCTGAAAGCCGGAAAAGGGGAGGACTGGTTCCAAATCCTCGGAACCCTGTTTTTCCCGGGGGCCCCATCTTGAAAAAATTTTTTTTTTTTCCTAATCCTGCATATGAAATTTTTTGGTAATTTAAATATTTGTATGGAGATTTCCCGTACCTAGAAGACAAACTTTGGGCGCGTTTTTGGGCCGACTTTTGGGGATTTAGTTTTAAAGGTCAGACCGAAACATTTTCCCCAAGTTTGTCCTTTTTAGTGTGGTTACTGTGTATTGGGTTTCCCGCCCAAAAATATTTTGATTATTTTTAAAAGTTGTTATTCTTGGCTATGTTAAGTTAACATGTACAGACCCATACTTTTACATTATTACCCCTTTTAAAAATTTTATATTATTAAAAATATATATTTAAAGTCGTGCCGAATATGTAAAACTGGTCAATTAGCAAGATCCTTTTAAAAAATTTAAATCCTTTCTAAAATTTTTCTTATTGGGTTTTAAAAATTTTAATTTTTTTTTTAATTTTCAAAGTTAAAAATTTTTTAAATTTTTCTCCCAAAAAAATCTACCTTTTTTTAACAAGAACAATTTATTTTAGCCCAAACCCAACTAAAAATATTTTTTGATTTGTTTCAATAATTTAAAAATAAACAAACACGTGGAATATATTTTTTTCGTTAGGTTCAGAATGATTTTTGGCCCAAAAATTTTTGCATACACAAATTTTCACTTGGGCCTATATGGCCCAAAATTTAGTGGTGTATTTAAGCCCAAAATCGCAGGGTTTGCCTATTCGGCACGGGCCTTTTTTTTTTTATTATATATATATATATATATTTTAATTTTATATTATATATATACCTAACTCCGCGTGTCGCGTGTCAGCGTTTCCTCGTTGTGCTCCGGGTTTTTTTTGTGTTTTCCCGGCGCTCTTCGTGCTTGAACTTTAATTTGTGTCATAATCCTATCGATAATCCCCCCTAGCGCCTGGAAAAAAATCTTGGGCGGGAAAAATTAAAATACTGAGTTTAAAAAAAAGGGGAAAAAAGTGTTTCACTAGCAGAGTTTAATGCCAGGGGGAAACATAGGCCGTCCCGTGTGGGAAAAAAAAAAATAATTTAACTTTTCATGTTAGAGGAAAGAAAGTCTCCCCGATACATTTTAGTATACATAGTGTATTGTGTATACTACGTGGTCCCTAGTATATTGATGATAAAGGCCCAAAGTGTCATTTGAAAAAAAAAGGGGAATTTTTTAAAAGAAGTGATAAGCCTATAGGGCAGGGCCAGAAGTCGCCCCCGAACTTTCCCCCAAAGGGCAGCTTTTTTTTTTAATAATTTTTCCTGGTTTTCCCGTGTACTCGCATATAATCTAGTGATACCGTGTTAGCAGAATTCCCGTGTTGTTAGTACAACTAACCAAATATTATAATGGTACTTAGGGGGGTGGAAATGACTTTATTAGTTTCTTTTTTTTGAAATACGGGACGTTACTGGGAATTTCATATAACTGTAGTTTCCCGCAGTCGCAATTTTACACAACCCAGAAACAATTATTTCCCACAGGGAAAAAACGTCCTTCCTCCAAAATTTGCACCCAGTCAAAATATAGTGATAATATAGCATTTATTGTGGTGGGAGGAAAAAAAAAAGAAAAAAAAAAAAAAAAAAAAAAAAAGGGGAAAAGCCGATTTCAGCGATTGATAAACAAGGAGGTGACCGTTCGTCATTGTAGGGGCTGGGCCCGTTATCACCGGCCCCTTCAACACGAAGTTATACTTTTTGTATCAGTCAAATCACATATTTCTGGGGGGGATAATTTCCAGTAGATCCTTCATGTGTTTTGCTCAAAAACACCGACCAGTATGTTTTAAATAAGGGACCCACTGATCAGAGAAATTCCCAAAAAGGCCCCAACCCTTGCCTGGTCCGAAAACCCTTTATGGTTTCCCAAAACCCGGGGGTGGTTTCAAACAGTTTCGTTGGACAATTAAAACGACTGTAAACGGATTGGGGGGTTTTAGGAGCCCTATAAACACAAAAATTAAAAAATCAGGAAGTGACGGTTTTGTGTCCAATTTCAAAAAAAAGTTTTGAAACAGGGAAAAACAAAAAGCTAGAGCTTCATTTTAAAGGGTTTTTAATAGAATTTTCAAAGGTTGCTTTGTAGAATTGCAGTAAATCAACCCTTCAAATCATTTGAAGCCCTGGTATTCTTTTGGGGGGGTCAAACAAAAGGGCTTCCACATGGAAAAAATTGTCATTTTTGTGGGAAAAATTTGGTTTTCACCCCCCCCTTGGGCAGATATCCCAAAAAACTTGCTACAAGGGAGTATTAAAAAAAGAGAAGTGTTTTTGGGGATGCTCAAAAAGAGGAAAAACTGTGGACTAAATCACAAGGGGTTTAAAAAAAGGCCCAAAATCAAAGCTGTTTCTTTGAAAAACCCGGGGAAACTTTTACAACAGATGGGAACATAAATGTCTGGGCGGGAAAGGTTTCTGCCCCTTTATTCTGGCCCTTTTAGTCTTAAACTGTTTAAGGGGTGGAGGTGATGTTTCCGGTAGTCAGTAAATGTGGGGGTGTAGGGGCTGTCCGGGGACAGTAATGGTGAAACTGGAGGTGCTGTCCTGGGAGACAAATAAAGGGGAAGTGGAGGTGCTTCCTGGGAGACAGTAATGGTGAAGTGGAGGTGTGTCCTGGGAGACGAAATTGGGTGAAGCTGGGGATTTCTTTCCTGGGGGACAGAAAAAGGGGGAAAATGGAGGTCTGGGGGTGGGAGGGCAGGAAAAGGTGAAGCTGGAGATACTGTCCCGGGGACAGTAATTTGGTTTTAGTGGAGGGCTGTCCGGGGGGGACAGAAATTTGGGGAAAGGGTGGGATTCTGTCCTGGGAAAAAAGAAATGGTGGAAAAATGGAAAATTTGTCCGGTAGTCGGGAATTTTCGCAGGAAGGAATACCTTTTAAAAGACCCCCATAGGGGGCGGGCCATTGTAGGGAAACAAGTGGGAGTCAAAAAAATAAGATAAAAACCCAAAATTGAAAAAAGGAAAAACCGCGGGGAAAATTTGCAAACAAGAGGACTCCAATAGGAAAAGTGAGGATTTTAAATTTCCAAAAAACCCAAAATGGTGGGAGGGTCCATTGTTGGGGGCTAGGGAGGGGTAGAAGTAAGCAGGGAAAATGCACCAACAGGGATTTCAGTCACGGAAAAACCAAGGAAGCGGAAACCCGGGCCCCGTGCACATTTCCCATGACTTGGTATCGCTTGGGATGGGAAATTTTGGAAAAAAAAAAGATGGGCATGCAACTATGACCACCCCAGAAAATGCCCTGCCATATGAAAAAGGGGAAAAAGCAAACCCCTTCCTGTAAGCTTTTTCCCAAAAAATGAAATTTTGTACCTCTTCAGTACAGGAAAAACTGTGCATAAATTTTAAATTTTCCAGGCATACCCTCTAAAGGGGGCAAAAAGATACAAAAATCCCGGGCCCTGGGGGGAAAAATTTGGGGAGCCCCACCACTAAGAGGGAGAGGGTTTTTTTGTGCCAGGAAAAGGGAAAAAAAACGGCGGGAAAAGGGAGAAATCGTTTCAACCAAAAAACCAAATCATTCCCGGAGTGGGGAAACCCCAGTCGATGGCCCCCACTCCAAAACCAAAAGGGTTTCAAAATACTAAGGCCCGGGAAAAAAAATCCCCCCAAATACCAAAAAATACCACCAGTTTTTATAAAAATTTTTTCTTTGCAAATATACAGGGTCTAAAGCCCAAAAAATACAAAAAAAACAAAATTTCCCTTTTATTCCCTGGGTGTTGCAGGGGCAAAGGCAAAGTTCGCGGCTTTACTGGAACCCCCCATAAAAAGGGTCACTTGGACAACGAAGTTTGGATCCCCAGGGTTTCAAAAATATACAGATGTTGGGCAGAAGTGAACAAAGGGAAAAAAGGGGGGGGTTGGCCCCGTAAAATTTCAGAGTACTTGTTTCACAGAACTGCTTAAAGCTCAAATGCGTTTGTGGAAGTTTTAGCGTAAAGGGCGAGAACCAAAAACCCAGTTTAAATTTTGGGGGTCTACAAGCCCGGATGCAACATCCCGCAATTCCCGGGAAAAGCTGTTAAAAATTGAACTGTCGGAAAAAAATTCCAGCTCCTGCAACCCCCATCTTGCTTTCCCCGGGGGATTTAAAATTAAGGCACCTTTAAAATGGAGGATTTAGCAAATTAAAATTGTTGCAGTAAAAAAACCCAGGGGGCAGCTCGGGTGAAAACTTCCCCTTACACGGCTTTTTAAAACTCTGCAAAAAAATTTTTTAAATTTTTAAAAACCCGCAAATAATAGAGCCCACAAGACCCGGAGTTTTCACTTGGGCCCCAAACTTCCCTAACAATTTATTTAGTGATAAAAATTGGGCACCAAAATCAAAAACAAATACTCAGGGTCCCCAACTTTAAATTTAGGTTCAGCCCCCCCTGTATGCATGGAGCCCAGACCCACAAAATGAGACTAGTCAGAGGGGGCATTAAACCCAAAATTTAACCTTTAATAAAAAAAAACATAAAGGGGGGCCAAGTAAAAACCCAAATCCTAACCGATATAAAAATGGGAAGATATACTAAGGGAACACTGACCCTAAATTATGCCTAGAACAGAAATTAAAATCGGTGGCACTCGATGTATGACAAGGCTTATTCCTCTAAAAAAAAGGAGGAGGGAGATGGAAAATTTGAAAGAGACAGGCGCTCCCTTTACAAGGGGACCCGGAAAAAAAATTAAAAGAGCGGCCCAAAAGAGGTCAATATATCTGAAAAAGCGCAGGGAGACACTGGTCAGAGAATAGGGAAGCATCGAACTTTAAACCCAAAAAAATCCTTTAGGAGTCAAAGGGAAACGCGGAAGAAAATAAAAGCCCTAAAATTTAAAATTTGGGAAAAAAAACCCCCAAAATATTTCTTCTCCCATGCCAAATTTAAAAACGAGAAAAAACGTTTCCCGTATTGGGCCCCTACTTAAACAAAATGGGGCCCACACAGATGACAGCAAGGGGAAAAAAGTGGTACTCAAATCCCAATAAACTCAGTTTTTAGAAACCCCTTAAAAAAAACTGAGAGTCGAAGAAACCCAAAAAGATTTTTTTATGAGAGAGCCCCAAAATTTGACTAAAACAAGGGTACCCATGTTATCCCGACGCCAAAAGACTTCGAACAGGCGATAAATGACATGCCCTGCACTCTGGCCCAAAGGGCCCGGGCTCATGGAACTCTGTGTACAAGAACTGCAAAAAAGCCCCTTCCCCGAAACCTTTTCCCTTTCCCATGGGAGGGAGCATGGGGCACGGGGGTCGTCCCCCAGTTCTAAAAACAACAGACCCTAGCCCCCCTCCACAAAGGGGGGGGCAGAAAGCAAAAAGAAAGAACTACAGACCAATAGCACTAACATCCATATCATAAAAATCTTTTTTAAAGGGTCCTAAGAAGCAAGATCACCCACCATCTAGAAAAAATCAGTTACACAAAACCCCGGGCCCAAAATGGGTTTTTGAACAGGTCGGGACCCGTCTGTCTTAACTACTGGATCACTTTTTCAAAATCCTAAATGCCCCTAGAAAAACAAAAAGAATGCAGATGTTAAAATTTTACGACTTTGCCCAAAAACCTTGACAAGTGTGAAACCCTGGGTAATTTGCGAAAAAAATGGCGAAAAGGAAAAACAGGAAAAGGGCGGTTTTGGGGTGGAAATTTTAAAATTTTCCCCACTAAAAGAACACCCAAAAGGGGTTGTCGCCAAAAAAGTAAAGTCCCAGGCCTACGGTGAAAAGCTTTTGTCCCAAAAGGGGACGTACTAGCTCCCATCTTGTTCCCAACCTCCCTATCCCACATAGACCCAAAGGGTGTCAGCCAAGCACCGTGTCCCCCTTTGGCCCGATGACACCCGAATCGCATGACAGTGGGTTTTCCTTGCAGGGCAAATGAAAAGGTCCCGGCGGACCCTCAACCCAAAACTTTCGTGGGCGCCCCGGGGAAAAAATATGAAATTTAAAAGATGGAAATTTTAATTTTCTCAGATTTTGGTTTAAAATGAGGAAAATTTAAAACTTTATCAGAGTACAAAAAAAAAATTTTGGCCACAAAAAAAGGCGGGAAAACCAACGTCAAAAAACCTTGGGAGTGATTATGTCGGAGGAAACTCAAACCCCCCAAGGGGCCCCCAAAATTGTTTCAATCCCCCATTGCTAGAAAAAAAGACAGGATGGATTTTGAGAAACCTTTAAAACAGGGGGGGCCAAAACCCTTTATGACAATCTTCGGGCACTTTTTCTATCTTGGTGGAATATTGCTGCACTCTAACAGCCCTTTCAAGGCAGGGGAAATTTCCCCCAAACCCAGAAAAAAGTACAGAGAAATTTCACCCCGGCCCCGCCCTAAAAGGAGATTTAAAAAACCTCAATTATGGGAGCGCTTTAGGTTTTTAAACCTGGAAATTCCCCGGAACGCAGGCGGGAGAGATACTGGTTATATACACCTGGAAAAAACCCTAGAGGGACTAGTACCAAAAATTGCCACGAAAATCACTCCTTCGAAAGCAAATGGGCTTGGCAGAAAGAGCACCATCCCCCCCAAAGGGGAAAACCGGGGTTTCATAGCACGGTTTAAGAGACCTTCAATTTAAATGTCAGGGGGGGAGATGTTAAAAGGGTTCCCAGACCCAAAAAAGGGGGATTTCCAACAGAAACCCTGGCGTCTTTTAAGCTGGACTGGACAAGCACCCCCAAAGTCAGTTTTGATCAGGCCCGGGGGGTGTGGGTCGGGCGTTTGGGTTTTGGTGCAGCCAGCAGAAAAAGCCTGGTTGAACCCGGCCTGATCCACCAGGAGGGCCCGGCACAGCCGGGCCCCGGGGGCGTTGACACCCGAAACTCTCTCCAAGGGAAACTCCAGGTATAAATATTATATTTTATATATAAATATATATATATATATTTTAAAATTTTTATATTTAAAAAAAGTTGGCTTAAGGGTTTTGAAGTGCAGATCATACATCGGGAAATTTTGAGATCTTTTTTTGCTCTTTGTTAAAAAAAAAAAATTTCTGAAGGGGCGGGTTTGGGGGGGAAAATACGAGGGAATATTGGTTGATAAAAATTTCCCAAAAGGGAAAAACAGGGAGGCATCTGCTAAAATTTAGAGGAATAAGCAAAACTAATTTTCCTTAAAAAATAGGAAAATTTTAATTAAATTAAAACAATAACTGCGTTTTTAAAAGTGATGCTTTTGACCCTTTTTAGAAATTTCGAATGAGGGATTTTAGAACAGCGGCGAAAGAAAGCCGGGAAAAGGAAAAGCCCTTTTTGAATTTTAATTTCTGAAAAACTGGGCTGAATTTTCGCAATGGGAAAAGAGGTATTCTAGAAAGGGGCAGTTGGTGTATATCGGCCCCAAATTTGTAATTTTTGAAATTTTCTGACACGTTCCTGCTGAAGAATTTTGGGGGAAAGTGTGGAAAACCCCCTTTCAAATTTAGCATCAAGGAGGGAAAAAAAAAATAGAGGACTCCAAACCTTTCCCCGAACACAACCCTTTGCTAAGTGAAGCTTTTAAACCAAAATTTTACAGTAGTTATTGTTTTTGGCCTTCCAAAAATTTTAGCTGTTAGGGGAATGTTAGTATGTGTTCCATCGCATTGTCTTCCTGTGACAAATGGTAAATTAAGTGTATTAAAATTTTTTTGTTCTAATGATAAGATTAGGAGAAAAAACCTTCCATAGTCCCCCTGAAAAATATTCAAATTTAAACCTTTTCTAACAGTCAGGTCCTTAAACAATAAGGCCATATTATTTCTTTAAATTTTCCATTATTGGTTTTTAATTTTTTAATATTGGAATTTTTAATTTAATTTGGGGCTAGCTTTTTTGTGGGGTGGTAAGGGGGAGTGGGTTTGAGGGGGTTGAAGTTCAGCGACCCACTGTTGGGTAAGGCCCCCTTAAAATCAAACCCCAAAATTTCTTTTCAGGAAAAAATTTTAGGTAAAAACCCTGTAAACCTCCTGCCCGGTTAAATTTCCCCCAACGAGGGAAATTCCTGAGGGGCTGTCACATGGGTTTTTAAAATAAGCGAAAAAAATGGGGCTTATTGGTTTTTGCTATCGAGCAAATTTTTTCCTCCATTTAAAACCCGTGCTATCGAGCAAAGTTATTCCTCCATAAAACCAGCGCCTATAACCATGATTTTTAAAGGGGTGGACCTGGTAAGCCAGTGGGAAGCGGGGCCGGATTAAGAAGTCCCCGGGCCCTAGGTTATTCAGATTGACGGGGCCCCTTTGAGTTACGGGTAAGCGAAGCGACCCCTTCCAGCTTGGGGGGTGGGGGGGAGGGGGGGTTCGGTGTGAGCCTGTTTAAGGTCTAATTAAATACATTCTGGCTATTTAGATTAAATTTAATAGGGAAAGTACATCAAGACAACCAAAACCATTTACCAACAGCCATTATAACTATCTTTTTTAAATCATGCATTTTAAAGAGAATAAACTCAAGACAGCTTAGTATTACTAGATAACGTGAAATTTACTACAGAAAATTGGAGAGGAATCTCCCATACTCACCCATTAGCGGGAAAACACAGCTGTTCTGATGTAAACAAAGGCGTGTGGAAAAAGACACTTATGTACAGTTCAGGACATTTATTAAAGGAAACGTTTCGCCACGAGTGGCTTCTTCAGTCCTAATACAGAGAAAACTAAGAAAACACACATTATATAGTGGTGGGAGTCAGGTGGGGAGAAGCGTGGGTAGAGGTGGTATTTAGTAGTGTAGTTAGTAATAGAACTAAGGAGGTGAGGTTAGAGAGGGACCTGCTGGCATCAAGTAACACCAGTTCCCAGGATGGGTAATATTTCCCCTTGCTTAGTAATTTTGAAATACTGTAACTACCGGATTTTTGCTTTATAGTGTTACTGACAGAAATAGCTTCAATGCATTTTCTCCGTCTTAAGTCGTCTTCTTTAATAACTAGTTTAGCTTCATTGAATTTCATGAGGTGTCCAAAATCGTCTCTATGTTGAACACATGCGTTTTTGTGGTCATCATTTCTGCAAGCATTTTTTTTGTTCTGCTATCCTAATGTCCAGAGTTCTGGCTGTTTCCCCTACATATACTTTGTCACACCCCCCACATGGTATAGTGTAGATTCCTGCACTTGTGCCAGAATCATGCTTGGGTTTTTGTATCAGGTTCCTAATAGTAGTGAAGAGCTGGTAGATATTTTAGCCAGTTTTCGTCAAACATTTTTGAAAATTTGTGGCAACGTTGCTGACCCGGTTTAAAACGATGTAACTTGGAGGCTTTTCTTCAATTTTATAGGTGTTGGTCTTGCTGAGGATACGTGTTGCACGTTTCCTGCAGTCACGTATGAAGTGTAGGGGAAAGTGTAGTGAACTAAAAGAGTTGGTGATGTATGTACATTCTTCTTCGAGGAACTGCGGACTGGAAATTCTGTAGGCTCTCAGAAAGAAGCCAATAACTACCCCTCTTTTAGTTCTTGTGTCATGGTGAGAGAAGAAATGTAGAAGATCATTCTTGTAGGTAGGCTTCCGGTAGACTTTAAAAGAAAAGTTTGCTTTCCCTGTGCGTAAGAGAACGTCGAGAAAAGGTAAACTGGTTGTCCTTCTCCTCCTCTAGAGTAAATTTAATAGTAGGTTCAGAGTGTTGATGGTGTTGAGGATGCCCTGTACGTCAAGATTTTTGGGTACAATGACCAAAATATCATCTACGTACCGCATCCAAGTAACTGAACGAGGATGTTATGAGGATCCTTCTTGATTCCAGGTCCTCCATATATAAATTGGCAAGAACTGCACTAAGGGGGGATCCCATTGGCTAGTCCGAAGAGTTGTTTATACTTCTTGTCTCGAACCTAAAACAGTTATAACGACACAAAGTTCGACAAGGCTCACAAAATCTTGGCGGGGTACAGGTAACTCTGTATCATCTTTAATCACCCTGCGAAGAAGATCAATGGCTTGATCAACGGGACATTGGTGAATAAGGCAGTCACGTCAAACTTTGCAAGCTTCTTATCACTCATGTCGAGATCCTGATACGGTTAAGGAGGTCACCCGAATGCTTTAGATGAGCTGATGATTGTACCAGGAGCTTGACAAATATTTCGCCAAAACTCTGCTAGACTGTGAGGGGCGCTGCCGATACCAGATGTAATGGGTCTCATAGGCACATTTGGTTTGTGGGTCTTTGGCAAACCATAAAGTCTAGCTGATTTGGGGTTGGTAGGGATGAGGCGCAAGAGCTTTTTACCTTCTTCTGATTTCCTGAGTATACTGCGGGTCTTACTGAGAAAAGAATCTGTTTCTTTCCTCCATGCATGTTCGGGGATGGAAACGCATGTGTTGGCGTCGTTCAATAAATCTTGCATCTTACTAACGTACTCTGTACTGTTGAGGATGACCACTCCTCCTCCTTTGTCCGCTGTGGTGATGAGAATATCATTATTGGTAGCTAAGTAACACTATAAAGCAAAAATCCGGTAGTTACAGTATTTCAAAATTACTAAGCAAGAGGATATTACCCATCCTGGGAACTGGTGTTACTTGATGCCAGCAGGTCCCTCTCTAACCTCACCTCCTTAGTTCTATTACTACTACTACTACTACTACCACCTCTACCCACGCTTCTCCTCACCTGACTCCCACCACTATATATATGTGTGTTTTCTTAGTTTTCTCTGTATTAGGACTGAAGAAGCCACTCGTGGCAAAACGTTTCCTTTATAAATGTCCTGAACTGTACATAAGTGTCTTTTTCCACATCTTGTCGGTATCACCATACCATTTCCTCAAACAAAGGCGTGTTGAGTGTTGCCATCTATGGTTAGGTTTATTTATTTTTATTTTATTTTATTTCATTATTTTTGTTTTGATTAATTTTTAAAAATCAATTTTACTCTCCAAACACTTGAACTTTTTAGGTAGGGACCCCTTTGCAGATCATTTTGCGCAGTCTTGGATTTAGCCCCCGAACCCCTTGGACCGCA
>NW_026507480.1:0-25279 GCF_026875155.1 Cherax quadricarinatus
TTTTTTCTCTTATATTTAGTTTTTTCATATTTTCAGTCCTACCTGGAGGGTTTTCCAGGGGGTCAACCCCCCCGCGGCCCGGTCCATGACCAGGCCTCCGCGGTGGCTCAGGGCCTGATTAACCAGACTTTTAACTGGGCTAAACGGGGTGAAATTTTATTCCCCTCTCTCTCTCTCTCTCTCTCTCTCTCTCTCTCTCTCTTTTCTCTCTCCTCTCCTTCCTCTCTCTCTCTCTCCCCCTCTCTCTCTCGATTTTCCCTTTTGAAATTTCGGCTTCACCTCTTGCTTACTTAGATATTTTCAGCATCTCTTTTCGTTTCATTATTTTGCCACCATCCTCTTCTTATCTATATGTCCACTCTATTTGTGTTTTCCCTTTATCTATTTCTAAGTTTCCTCCTCCTCATCCTCCTGCTATATTTCCTGTCTGTATGTCTGTCTGCTGTCTGTCTGTCTGTCGTCTGTCTGTTTCTCTCTCTCTCTCCCCACCACGTCGCTTCCCCTCGCCTTATCGACTACTTCCCCTCCCTATAATAGTCTCAATCATAGAGAATATCACCGCAAATAACGCCTCCTTTACATGCTATTCACACATGGCGCGCCGCTTGCGGCTGGCCAAGGAAACGCCACAGATAATCTCCCCGGCTAATCATCTCCACCAATCACGAGCCCCAGGGAGAAGCTTACCAAGGTTCTCATTGGTCAGTGCTGACCCTCCTCCCCCTCCCTCACCCCAAAATGCAGGGATTAGCAGCCAATCATTACCACCCCCCCTCCTGTGTTATTAGTCTCCCCCTCCAACCCCCGCCATAAACAGTACGTCGGACGAGCTTGCTCTCCTGGCCAATGAGATTCGAAGTATGAAAGGGAAGTTTGTTGTGATTGGTTGCAAGAGAACCCCGGGAGGGAGGAAACGAATAGACTACGCGACAAAATAAACAAGAATAATAGGAACACATCCTTCGGTAATTTTCTTCAAAGATTACATCTGGAGCGATACATTTTGAATCGAAGGAAAATAAAAGAGATGAAACGAACAAAACACAATGGATATTTTGACCTACAAATAATAATAATAACGATAAACAAAAATTTATAATAATAAAAATACCATAATAGTATACAAATAATAATGTAAAAAACAATAGCAACAACAGTAATAATAATAATAATAATAATAATAATAATACCTATTTATCATTATTATTATGTTTAAGGGGAAGCAATAAAACCGTAGGGGTCATACAGTGCCCGGAAATATTAAGCAATTAAAAAAAACCATCCCAAAATAGGGAGTTTGCTTTTCCCTTGGATCAAGAGCTCTACTACTCCAACAATTTTTAACATGTCAGAGACGGGGGGGGGAAGATATCCTGTTGGAGGTTGAGGTGAGGGTTGAGGTGAGAGTTGAGGTGAGGGTTGAGGTGAGGGTTGAGGTGGGGGCTGAGGCGAGGGTTAGGTGGGGGTTTTGAGGTGAGGGTTTGAGGGAGGGTTGAGGTAGGGTTGAGGTGAGGGTTGAGGTGAGGGTTGAGGTGAGGGTTGAGGTGAGGGTTGAGGGGAGGGGGAGTGAGGTTGAGGTGGGGGTGGTTGAGATGAGGGTTGAGGTAAGGGTGTGTGAAGAGCTCCAGAAGGGAATGGGGGAGCACAAATATCCATGGGGTGGAAGGGGATAATCAATGGGGTGGGGAGAGGAGCGAGGGCGGGTTAGGTAGGTGGGCCCTTGGGAGGGTAGGGGGGCAGATGATAGGAATGGGAGAGACAGTGGTGCCCTGAGAGGAAATAAGAAGGGGCAGTGGGAGAGGATTTAGGGAAAGAGAACGGAGCTCCTCCCCTCCCCCCTCCTCTCTCTCTCTCTCTCTCTCTCTCTCTCTCTCTCTCTTCTCTCTTCTCCCTTCTCTCTTCTCTCTCTCCTCCCCTTTTCTCCTCCTCTCTCTCTCTCTCTCTCTCTCCCCTCTTGCTCTCATTAGTAAAGCATGACTACTTTCTTACCTTCACAACATACAAACAGCAACCGGTTTTCCAGGTCACTGCAGCTCCCACTCCAGCACTTCGCCAGAGCCCACTCCCAGCACCTCGCCAGAGCCCATTTGAGCACCTCGCCGAGCCCATCCAGCCCCTCGCCAGAGCCCACTCCAAACCCCCCGCCAAAGCCGACTCCAGCACCTCGCCAGAGCCCACTCCCCGAACCCTGTCAGAGCCGACTCCAGCACCCTGCCAGGGCCCACTCCAGCACCCTGCCAGGGCCCACTCCAGCATCCTGTCAGGGCCCACTCCAGCACCCTGCCAGAGCCCACTCCAGCACCCTGCCAGAGCCCACTCCAGCACCCTGCCAGAGCCCACTCCAGCACCCTGCCAGAGGGCCCCCTCCAGCACCCTGCCAGAGCCCACTTTCCCGCACCCTGCCAGACCCACTCAGCACCCTCCAGAGCCCACTCCAGCACCCTGCCAGAGCCCACTCCAGCACCCTGCCAGAGCCACTCCGCACCCTGCCAGAGCCCACTCCAGCACCCTGCCAGAGCCCACTCCAGCACCCTTTCCAGAGCCCACTCCAGCACCCTGCCAGAGCCCACTCCAGCACCCTGCCAGAGCCCACTCCAGCACCCTGCCAGAGCCCACTCCAGCACCCTGCCAGAGCCCACTCCAGCACCCTGCCAGAGGTGCTTCCACAGGAATGTTTTACTAATCCTATTTAATAAGCTAGTCTATGTTAATCTGTCGTTCGAGCCTTTGACCTCTCAACACCTTTTTCATAACCTCATTTTGTGATTTTACTAGTAAGCATAAGTCACCTTATGTAATTTTCTTATTTACTATTGTTTGCTTAAACATTAGCTGAATTGATACTTTCTCTGTCCATATTACTACCTCATATTTTTTTTTTAAATACTATCAATTGATATTATTTACTAAAATTAATAATTATCATTTTTACTATAATTTCAATTTACTCTTAACATTTTTGACATTTAATAACCATTACTTGTCTAATTACCTTTACCTGTTTTAATTCCTCATTTACTTTCTTAGAGTACTCTTAAATACCTTAGTACGGTGTGTATAGTACCTCTAATATAACTACCAGTGCAATATTGTATGATGAATATAAACATTACTTTTTACCTTTTTTTTGATCATTTTTACTTACTAAAAATTTTTTTACAAAAACACACATTTTTATACCAGTCAATTTTCTTTTGCACATTAATCAATTATTTTAGACTTCACACATGATAATGTTCTTTGTTGCCTCATTGGTTCAAAGTTTGTATATTTAAACTCAATATCCACTTTATGATTATTGCCTTGGTACCTTGTTCCTGTATTCATTCTTTATTACTTTATGTTTATACCATAGAATTATTACCATTGTTATTTTTTATATTTTTTTTTGGTACTTTAATTTGTGAATTGTAATGTGTCAAATTTAAATCTAGTTTTATTCTTGTTCTTGTCAACAACCTCAATACCAGACTCTAGTGCAATTGCATGTACCATTTCAATTTGTATTTTTATATTTAAAGGTTTATATTATATTTCTTCTCTAAGATGTGTTCAGATCTTAGTGACTTTATTGTGGGGTGGCAATTAGTGTATTTATTTCAATTTTATTATTGTTCATGGCCCTTAACTATCTTGTGCTAACTAGTACCCATCTACCTCATATTTTTTTTTCTACCTTTTTATTCTTTTCTACCTTTTACTTGGAATTTTTATCTTGTAAATTTAAATCAGTTATACCTAATTATTGTTAATCAACTTATATAAACACTTAGTGCAGATCCATACAATTGAGAGTCTTGTGGCCTTTTTTTTTATTTGTTGATTATACTCAAGTTGTACTTTAGTCAATACCAATTCTGTTAGATTTGACCATAGTTGCATACTAGTGAGAGACTGGTGCCTATTTTGAATTTGTTATTTTATATTACTAGTTTTAATACCTAGTTGTACTTTTAGTCATTCAAGCACATCACATGACAACATCGATCTTCATTTTGTGTAGTACGTGACTTATACTCTATATGAACCCAAAATACTCTAGCTATATACTTACCAAGCTTCCCACCACTACAGATATCAGTACTAGTAACTCAACTCATAACCCAGGATTTATATGATACACCATATTTTAAACCTAGAAGATTGATTGATCTCGTTGACCCTGATCTAAACCTCCATAATCTGACACCCAATCAAATCCTATTGGAAGTACTGCCTTTACTATCACAGCATCAAAAGCCTTTGCCACTATCCTAAACAAATGCTAAAGTCTATCTGTACTTAACTACATTTCAGGGCCTTAAGCAAAAACACTATGATGACCTCCTGGCACTCCTTAATCATAAAGGACACCATTCTCCTGCTTATTTCTTACTGAGGGACCTTGGCTTCTTATAGCAGGTCACATAGATATCTACCTCTACCAGGATGTACACAGCAAGCCCAACTGCACGACAAACCATGTTGGGGGGTGGTATTGCTTTTATTACTCTAACCAATTATCTTGTATTTGCACCGCACTTGCTTTAGTGTATGAATAGGGGGACATACATTTTACTATTTTTCGTAAAAAATCCTTAAGACACCTATAAACATCGGTGCCATCTTACCGGTTTACCTCTCACAAACTTCCCAAATTCAGTGAGAAATTAAAGTCACTATAAACAATCAGTACAAAATGAATAAGCTCCTCCTTATCTTAGTGGAGACTGCAACATAAAACCTTGGATTACTAGATGATCAGCCTATAACTATGTCATCAACAATATGGAACAAACCTCTTCTCTTACCAACAATGACTATAACAAACCAGGCTCAACTGTGGACCAAGTGCAACCATAATAGACCACATATGGACCAATATACTAGCCCTTAAAATAAGGATTAATCCACACTGATAGCACTACAGACCACTACCCTTCCTTCCTCCTGACAAACATTAAAACCACCACTTGAATACGTTGACAAAGTTCATTTAGACTCCATGTCGAGGCCTCAATAAGGAAGATCACAGCTGACGCCATAGAGACTGTTGACTGGCATACAGAATTCTCCAAGGCCAATGGCATGTTGACTGGGACAGACATTTTTCTTAACAAATTACTTAGACTATACAACTATCATTGTCCTATAATATAACGAAACTAGATCACAATGCAAATCGGCTTGGTTGCCATGGCTAACCAGCAACCTTTCTGAATTTCCATTGACAGAAAACACCAATTTGAAAAGCAATATTGTCAGGGCTTTATACTCAAAAGTATACTTTTAACAATATTCATCTGTTCTCACCAAAGTATAAAGAAAGCCAAAACAACTTTAACTATCCATTGATTCACAAGACACTGAGGAGATATAAAAATGTCCTGGAATAACACTCTCTCAGATTCTAAGTATGTTAAGTTGAGTTTATTCAGGTATACACAAATACAGTTACATAGAATTATCTTACTTGCTAGCATTTGTGTTTAGTGAACCTAGGATTACCCTAAATAAGTCAGAACAGAGTGATTATTTCCATTGGAGGTCCTTTTAAATTATTTTTTTAATTTAAAGGATATTATATTTTTTATTATTCTATAATGAAGTAAATTTATTATATACTACAATATGACTATTCTACTTACACGAGGGTCTTTAAGGACTATCTACAATTACGAGGGTCATTACTTGGAATTAGGTATAATTTAAACGTTGTTTTGTTAAAAAATAGAAAAGTCAGTCCCATCCCTTTCTGTAGCTACCATTCATACAGACTCCTTTTGGCACTCTTCTTGAACTGGTTCTTGCTTGACGGCTTTGGTCTTGTTCGGGCAGTCTGTTCCATTCCTTTATGTCTGTATAATAAAAGGTTGTTTGAAGCCTGGCCTACTGACTGTGGGTACGTACAAAGTTGTGCTCTTCCCCCTATTCACTATGATGCTTTGGTCCCAACCATGACCAAAATTGACAGCAAGATATTCTGGGCATTGTTTGTGGAATTTTATAAACATGATTTTACTTCAAGTTGTGTTTCTCTGTCTTCAACATTCTGATATCCAAACTCTGTAATTCATCCTGGCTTAAATGTTCTATTGGTCCCCCTGCTCCTAGGTATGAATCTTTGTCCATTTGCTTCTGGGTGATTTGCAGTCTAATCTTTCAGTTTTTTTGTCAAGGCAGAGTGTACCAATGAAAGAGCAAGAGTAATCCTTGGGCTTTGTATAAGGGTAGGTCATAGGGTCATGGAGCATCGAGTAGGTAGCACTGTGCTTGTCTAGGGACCCACAAACTGAAAAAAACAAGATTATTGTCCTTAATTTAACTAATGTTAGCTCCACTTCATCCCACTTGACACAGTAACAAGATAAACGACTTCTTCTCAACCCATAGGATCTATTTCCCATTAAAATCCCACATACTAGTGCCATGACGGGGGAATCCTAGACACGGGGAATTTCCCAAAATTCCTGTATCTTGCACCACCTGAAGCCCTCGGAAGTCACCGAGATTATAAAGTAACTTAAAGAACAACTCAGGGAATTCTGTCTAATGTCCCTACCATTACTGTACAAGCGAGCGGCCCATATCCTTTCGCAGGGCTGTTTCATTACTTTTTACAAGTCACTAGATAAAACTAGCACCTTCCCGATAACGACTCATGATGGCAAGAGTTACCCCGAATTCATAAAGGAGGTGACCCTTCAGACTTAAACACTATAGGCCAATTATCAAACTTTACCATTGCTATCAAAATCTTCGGAAAACTCGTGCACAGGAGGACTATATTTCCATTTATAACTGCCAAAAACTGTGTGTCAACTCCTGCCAATTGGGATTTAGGAAAAATAAATGCACTATGATGCTAATACTTAAAAATGCTAGATCTGCTTTACACAGCATTGGAATATAAGGAATATACTAGGAATTTTTATTGACCTAAGAATAGCTTTTGACACTGTAGACACGACTTCCTTACTCCACAAACTTGTCCATTACGCGGTTATAAGGTGGCACCCTTGCGCTTGCTTATTTCAAATCTTACCTTACTATTGGTTTCAGTATGTACATTAAAGGACACGCTGCACATCAACAAAACGGCCACTTGATACTGGAGTTCAGCAGGGAAGGAAGTGTCCTTGGTCCCATGATATCCTCATATACATCAGGTTCTTCCTATCGTTTTCCCAAACACCTGTATGCCATTCTCTTTGATGACGTCACGACTTATGTCATCTCTCACCCTAATTTGCCCACCCTTCAAACACCATTGTTAACGAGGAGCTGAGCATAAATATCGTCTTGGATGAAAGCCAATAAAAACTTACGCTTAAACCACTGTCAAAACCTACTATTTTATGTTTGGTAGCAGAGAGGAATATGCATACATATTTACATTAGGATAGAACAAAACTCTAAATTACCAGACATAATGAGGGCACTAAATTTCCTTGGCCTAACCTGACAACAACCTGAATTTCAGAACTTTATCCAACACTATAACCAAATAAACTTCTCAAACTATACCAGCTCACTTATTTATCCATACCTGCACTCTATGCTATTTGTGCTTGGGGGATTCAACTGCAGACTCATACACACCTAAAGAGCCATTAATAACCCAACATAAAAGTGCAGTATGAATTAATCACTAATTTCCCATCCCTGCAACACCCCCCCCCACTAGTCTTAGATCTAAACCATTACTCCCTCGTTCAGTTACATCCACACTTTACTACTGTGCACATCTACATCTACAGGACCTTAAACTCCAATATCAACACCTGTCCTAAAGCTCTTTCTTGATAGTTGTGTTCAGAACCCACCAGGCTTACACCAGTCACATATCATCTATCGACATTCCCATGTCCGACTAAACCTTTATCAAATTTCACAATGTATGTACATAGGCCATAATAATATGGAAAACACCCTAAATTGAACTCTAGAACTGCAGAACATTCTCACCTTCAAAACTACCATTAGAAAACATCTTTATCTCCCTGTTAATCCCATTCAACTAACTTCACGATTTACACCTGGTAGGTTCACACTTACACTCACTCACCCATTTGACCTATTTAAACAGAAATATTAATCTCAATCTTAAAAATTATATGAATCCTTCATGTACTCCAATACTGAAACTATGTTCTGGGCCAAAATAACAAAAGCATTCACATTGCTAAACTCACAAACTTGTTTATTAGTCATTTAGCCATATTACCCATCTGACCTATATTTGTATATTTTAAAATAAGAATTAAATATGTCTGCCCGAATGCCTAGCCATGCTAGGCGTTCTAGTGGTACAACTCTGGAATCATTATTTTACTTATGTAAAACTCACATCCAAATTCTGTAAATTCAACTTTGTAATTTAGTGTATAGAGAATAAACTAAACTTTTGTAACCTGGTTTGTCTTTGATAATAATAACTGTCAACTTGACCTAATCTTCAGGAAAATGGTTGTTACTTGACGTGACCATTGGCGTGTTTCTCACCTCTGCCTGTTCTTAGTGTTTAATTTCTCTCACGATCAAATTCAACTCGTGATTTTATGCACTTTGTCCCTCTCTGTCCGACCGTGCATCATCGGACGGACAAAACATTTCCGATCCATTGTCCGTGGTTGTGTTGTGTATGTCAGTGTTTTATGTTTTCGATACAGTAAGGAGCTTTATTAATTTTTAATTCTCTGACCTTGTGGAGAAATCATTCTTCTCCTATGCCACAGAAACCGCAATTTGTTGTCTTGTAGTTTTAGTTTGTTGAATTCTGTTTTATCTCTTAATTTAAAGCGCTCCATAATCTTCCGCCAACAAACTCTGGGCGTCTCTGCATCAAAGTACTGCCTAATAAGTTCCGATTCTTGCTGTGGACTGAGATAATGTTTGTAAATAATTTCGCCCGTTCGCGAATTGATAAGCACACTTACTATACTTCCTAACCAGCTTGATCTACCTCGTATCTACACACTTGATTTTTACTGGTCGAAAGCCGTTAACCCACCTCAGCTTAATTTTGAGCAGGGTTCTATTGAGTAGTGGCCTATACACTAAACTCTCGGTCCCATCGGTTTTGAAAGTGAGGACGCTACCTATTGAGCCTCACCTTCAATATGGTCTAAAACACACGTGTCAACTACTCGGTTTTTTTTTGTATATTAGAATTTTGCTTTTCATTCCATCCCTTTGTTTTGAAATTTCTGCATTCCTTTTGCATATTTTCACACCAAACCGTGCTCTAGTTTTGTTATATAGTCATTTACAAATCACACTACGCACCGCGCGCGCGCACTCACACCCGATGTAGTGGAGGGCAAGTCCCTACCTAGTTTTATGACGAAGGTTAGAATAAAGCTAATGTGTAGCAGGAGAGAGATGAAACCAGAGTAGCGGTCAGTGAAGAGGGTTGGTTGCCAGGAGCTGAGTCTCGAACCCTGCAACACAATTAGGTGAGTACACCACACACAACACGCCGCGCGCGCACCACACTCACAACACACTACACAACACACACACACACACACACACACACACACACGCACACAAAATGGGTACAGGATAATGAAAAAGCCAGGATGAGACCATGGTTTACCAAAGGTGCAGGGAAGGGCAAAAAACCTCAAGTGTGTAGGGGGTGTGGAAGAAATATTGAAGCAAATGACCAGGAGTATAAGGAGAACATGTCGTTGAGCCAGAAAATCGAATATGCACAGATCAAGAAGGAGGGCCCAAAGACCAATAGAAAATGACATAGCAGCGAAAAGCCATATCTTGACCCAGAGGAAACTGTTGTACTGCCCACATCAGAGGAATAACAACAGTCAAGGAAACCAGGTATACAGGCTTAGGGGAAGGAAGGATGGAGAGACAACAGGAAATGACCGTGAAGTATGTGAAGAACTCAACAAGAGATTCAAAAGATATTGTGTTCCACAGAGGAGACAGAAGGTGACTCCAGAAAGACGGAGAGGTGGGGCACTCCAACATAGTGCTGGACCCATGCACACAACCGAGGAAAGAAGTGAAGAGGCTTAGAGTGAGTAGTTACCCTCAAAGGCAATGGGGCCAGTTAACTTCTCCCCATGGGTATTGGGAGAGGGTGCTAGAGGCGCTATGTGTACCCCTAACAACAATATTCAATACATCTATCGAAACAGGGGAGATTGCAGAGGCTATGGGGAAGTCATGCAAATGTGTCCCAAATCTTTAAAAAAAAGGAGTCTGACATGAAGCTTTTAATCTACGACCAGTGTCACTGACATGGATAGTTTGCATAATCATGGAGAAGATTATCAGGAGAAGAGTGGTGGAAACACCTAGAAAGGAATGAAATCTCATCAACAGCAGCCAGTCATGGTTTCAGGGTACGGTAATCCTGTGTCACAAACCTACTGGTGTTTTTGATTGGTGACAGCAAGTATGACAAGAGTAGAGAGGGGTGGGGGTTTTTGGGGATTGCATTTTCGTGGACTGCAAGAGTAAAGCGTTGACACAGTTTTCCATCTCTTAGAGTATTGGGTGCAAAAAACTGGAGGCACCCTTGCAGGGATAACAGGAAGTCACTACAATGGATCAGGAATACTTGTTAGGAAGACTGCCAGCGAGTCATGGTACCGTGGCGAGGACTACACAAACACGACCAAAATGTGTCAGAGTGGGCACATGTGACCTGCGGGGGTGTCACGCAGGGGTCAGTCCTTGGACCAGTGCTGTTTCTGGTATTTGGGAACGACAGGTCGGAAGGAATAGACTCTGAGGTTGTCCCTGTTTGCAGATTAGATGGACGTGAAGTTGATGAGTAGAATACACTCGGAATCGAAGCCAGGCCAGAAACCTACAATGGGATCCCTGGACAGGCTGCAGACCTGGTCAGCCATTAGGCTCCTGGAGTCTATCCCACCAAGTGCAATAGTATGAAGATTGGGAAGGGCCAACAAAGAAGGCGCAGACGGAATACAGTCTAGGGGGTCTGTGCTACAAACTCACTCAAGGAATAAGATCTTTGGGGTGTGTAGTTAACTCCAGGACAACATCTCCTGAAGTGCTCATCAGCCAAATAAAGCTGCTGCAGCATATGGTGCGTTCTAGCAAACCTCAGAACTGCATTCCGACATCTTAATAAGGAATCGTTCAGGACCCTGTACCCCGTATAACGTTAGGCCATATTGGAGTATGCGGCACCAGTTGGAACCCACACCTACCAAGCACGGTAAATAATCTAGAGAATGTGCAAAGGTTTGCAACAAGACTTTGTCCCTGAGCTAAGAGGTATGTCCTACGAGGAGAAGGTTTAGGGAAATCAACCTGACGACACTGGAGAGACAGGAGAGTTTGGTGGGGACATGATATACGAATACATAATTCTGAGGGGAATGACAAGGTGGACTAAAAGAAGGATGTTCCAGAGATTGGACTACAGTAAACAAGGGGAACATGTTGTGAAGCTAAAGACACAGATGAATACAGGTGATGTTAGGAAGTATTTCTTCAGCCTCAGAGTAGTCAGTAAGTGGAATAGTTGGATAGCGATGTAGTGGAGGCAGGATCCCATTACATAGCTTTAAGCAGGGTATGCCTAAAAGCCTTCTCGGCCGGGGTGAGAGTGACCTAAGTTGTACGCATCAGTGGAAAGAGGACGGGGCCAGGAGCTCGGAATCGTCCACCGCAACCTCAATAGTGTGTTACTACTAGGTGAGTACACACCCTCGCGCGCGCACACACACACACACACACACACACAAACACACACAACACACACCACACCACACAACACACATCACACTCCACACACTCAACACTCTACACATCTAGTTATTTTTAGTTATTTACAGGTATGTGCCAGCGATAGAAAGACAAAATTACTGTCTAAGTAAACTAGCACTGTAAATAAAAGCTAGGGATCGGTTAACTTAACCTTGTCAAACCCTGTGTAAAAAAAAAATAAGGTGCCAGTCAGTGCAAAAGCCTTATTGAACATCAATCTGCACCTCAGATCATGTTTGAGAAAATTCCATTCTCTGAGAGAATCGTTCTCTAATAAAGTTTTCTCACTATAAACGTTTTCGCTTATACCCCAGAAATGTGTCTCATGTTAAAAATCTGCGTATTTATTTTTGTTTTATAATCAAAACTTTATCAGCATTCACAGAGAGTCTGTGTGGGCCTTTTACGCACAACTTTTTTATTCGAGTTTAACTTAATCCTAATTTTTACATTGTGAGGGAAAAGTTCACAATAGCGATATAGTAAACAATAGTTTCATTGCCGGCTACTTTGTTAGGTAGGGTAAGTCCAGCCTCACGCTATCCCCCCCCATTTTGTCAACTCCCGCAAAGTGATAGTTTGATTGCCGGCTAATTGTTAAGGTTGAGTCTGTCTAGCTCCGGTCAATCCCTCCCTCCTTCTTCCCCACACCCCGCTAACGGTGACATGTGGGAGCTCCTGTCCAGAACTGTATTCCTAGCTCACAGCTCCCTGCACTTCTGTTAAGTAAATGCCTCTGCCTTGTATTTCTAGTGGATTTATTGGTGAATGCTTCACTTTTTGACCAATAATATAAACGTAGTTTCTTTCAAGTCTTGCTCTATGTTGGACGTGATTGTATATTATCACCACATCTGTTAGGTATTGTACTTTTCTGGAGAGTGATTTGTTAAGCAGTGGGTAGCCTGTCTATCTTGTCCAGCTTGGATTGACAGAGAGGGTACATCTGCCTGTCAACGAGTAGTATTGAGGAGACGGACTTAATGTTCTGAGAATGCCGAATTTGACTCCATCTTACCTGTTTATGTATGCAAGTAGCAGCATATAAAAACCCCTCATCTTTGAGTGGAGAAAAACATGCTTTCCTGTCTTCTGGAAAGTTTATTGAAAGCTAGTATAATCTGTAAAGACGAGCGGTGGGTTGTTCATCAACACCTGCGACCCCTCCCCATCATCAGCAACGGCTACGATTTCAACAACACGCAGTGTCACCAACACCAGACACCCAGTTTCATTTACATTTATTTTAGCATTGAATTCAGTTATCATTTATATTTTTTTCATTTTCATTTTTTTTATGTAGGATTTATATGTCATATTTAAAGTGTTTTATAATTCTATATTTTCTAAATAATAAAGTGTTTATGTTTGTTTATTTTTGTTTTTTTCTATTCATTAATTTTTTGAGGAGGAGCCAGCTTTGGAAATACTGTTGAATTTGTTACTGAGCTGAGTAAGCCTTCACTAGTGGCGACCTTGCCTGGGTTCAACTCTACTGAATCAAGATTCAACTCCATCTCGAATTACATTGGAACTTCAAACGCCGCGATAACACAGATCGGTTACCATCAGCCATGAGTAACAATCCCTATGGTGGACTACAGCTGTACAGGGTATTTAAAAGATTTGGTGATTGTTTTAGTCTCAATTTATTGAAAGTCAAGTCAAGGCAGGAATACTGTTAATTCTGCCATCTATTTTTGTGTGAGGCTTGATACACTTTGGAGGATTAGGACTTAGGGACCCGAGATTTTCCAGTGACAGTTTGTTTTCTTTGAGCTCTTTATTATATCAAGGGAACTGTCATTAGGACACTCTTGATTTGTTGGTGAGAAGATTGGATGGTCAAGTGACCCCATTCTATTTTACTGTTTGCTCGGAGCGCGGACATTAGAACCCTTCTGTTTAATTAATACTTATTGTTTAATTGTAAGCAGGGATCGTGCCTCTGGTTTTTTACAGTTGATGCGGTAGCAGGATTGAACCCTCTGTTTTCTTTAATACCCGTTTTTTTCCTGATTGTTTAAGTTATTCTTGCGTAGATGCATGGAGGGAATACCAGTTTTGTATGAACGCTGGAAGTAGTTAGGAATAACAGGGAAATAATTGGAATCTTTCATTAGTGCTAAGATCCAGGGAAAGACTCGAAAGAGAGAGGAAATGAGAGAGAAAGAAAGTCAGAAATGGAAAGAGATGAAGAAGAGAGTGAGAGAGAATCGAAAGAGAAGAGAAAAAGGAGAAGAGAACCTTGAAAGACAGAGAGAAAAAGGAAAGCAATTAGGGAGAATCGAAAGAGAAGAGAAAAGGAGAAAGAGAACCTTGGTAAAGACAGGAGAAAAGGATAGAGAGTGTATTGAGAGAGAAAGAAATCCAAGAAAGACAGTTAGAGAAAGAGAAGTCAAAAGGAGTGTGATAGACTGATCGGTGGGAAGAAAGAGCTAGGTGACGTGAGGAACAAGCTAAAATAAAGAGGAACAAAAAGCTAAGATACTGTGTGGAAAACAGGTTAAAATAAGAGGAACTTGAGGAATGAGCAAAGGATAGTGAAGTGAGGAAAAAGAAACTAGAGAAACTGAGTTAATAGAGAGAGAAAAGGATCGCTGGAGCTCGAAAAATCTTGCCTTGAATTAGGACAAAAAAGTTAACTTTGACACAACAACAATTAGAGGAAGGAGTACTTGAAAACATCATTGCGCAGACTAGTGACATATTCCAACAACACTAATTTTCCTCCCTTCACAGTGGGGGAAGACATAAACTTCATACATTATCAGGTTTGAATAAATTACGCTACCCTCTGTGAATGGCCTGCTGACACTGGGCTAGCCAGGTTAGGATTGTTATTTTCTGGGGTCCGCCTTTGAATATCTATGCAACTTATGTCGCAAGGATATTATATTTGTTATTATACCTATGAAGAAGGCAATCCTTATAGCATATAAAAAAACACAACTATTCTTTACAGAAGTTTTCAGGGTATGCCCCCTTACAGCCTGGCCAGATACTTTCGAGCAGTTTATAGGTATCACTCTTTAGTTTGTTCGGACTTTTTGGGGATAGAGTAGTTCGGAATTGATCACAGTTATGAATCTCTTAGTGACTTAATAGTTGCTGACCTGTCCTGACAGCTCTTCCTCACCAGGATACGAACTTCATTGAGGAACGTTAACTGTTTAAAGATGAGGAAGTTGTGAGGCTGCTGACTGTATGTGAGGCTTCTCAATTCCTAGAAAGACCTAAAGGGATCGAAACCCTAGGGGCTAGGGTCATCAGACCCAAGAAATCTACGCCTCTCAGTGGAAAGTAATGACTCTTTTATCTGTTTGTCCATTTGTGTGTTTTTAAGGGACTTAAACGTCCAGTTTTGTCTCTAAGAAGGTCCAAAAAAGTTGGAAGATGTTTTAAAGATGTAATGACCAAGACCCTTCTGTTCAGGAAATGTTATTGCGTTACTGAAATGTATCTACCTTTTTACGTGGACAATGGATGCACATGTATTGTCATTTACTGTTGAGCTGTTCCTAACATTATAGAAACCTCATTCCTCTGCTATATACTTTCAGGAATACTTGGGGCCCCGTACGGACACTTTTCTTACCATCCGTTGTACATTAGGTTTAAATGGTTCTCTGGCTTGGTCTGGAGCCGTACTAGCTCCCATCATCTTCTTGCTCCGTGCTAATAGGTAATGTAAAAGGGTGTTCTTCCTTCTGTGATTGACCTTTCATCACCAAAGATGGACATAAGTGTCAGATCCTATTCCTGTAGAGTCGAGAAACCCCTCGAACAGTTCAGATGAGTCAATGTCTCGTGTTAGATTTCATGTGGGATTAAAAACCATTGATGATACTCTCGATTGCGAATAGGTAGTAGGGTACCGGTTCACTTGTTAGATGAAATGTAAATGATATCTCCTCCGATACTATAATGTTTGATCTAGAGCTGACCAAAGCCCAGGCATTCTCTATTGTCCATCACTTTGATTTTCCATGACTTCAAGCCTTTAGATGTATCGAAGGACTCTTTGTCATTTTTACAACGTAATTGCCCTTCTCTTCAGAATTGCCATTTAAATGGCCCGCCTAATCAAAATCAAGTTATCCACAAAGGAAAAATACTTATCATATAAATTGGAATATATAAAAGGGATCTTGTACAAAGCCAGATCTTCAAATTTATATTCAGATGAGATAGTTATCCATCTTAGTTGTTTTCCAAGTCAATGCAGAGAGGGACTGTTCTTAAATTGGCTCATGACCTGCCAGTGGCTGGAAATTTCTCGCATCGGATAACCTTAAATAAAATTAGGGAAAACTATTTTTGGCCAAAATAATCCTCAGGATGTCACTTCCTATTGTAGATCGTGTAAAGTTGCCAACTGTTCATCCTCCCGAGGGGTACCAGGCGAGTACCTATGTGATCTAAATGCTTTTCTTTACGGTACCGTTTGTTGAATTTGAAGAGTTGCTATTGAACATCGTTGGTCCTTTTATCTCCACTTTCATCTGGGGGACATAGATATATATTATCATTTAGTTGATTATGCTTCGAGTTTCCTGAAGCCGTTCCCTTAAAGACCCTTATCTAATTACAGAGGTGGCTGTAACCTTTTGTCATCTTTCTCCAGAGTGGGCCATCCCTAGAGAAATTTTGTTGACCGTGGGACACAATTCACATCTGACTTAATGCAAACATCCATATTCCAACTTCTTGGAGAGTGAAAGCCTCTCTTAATTCACCTATCATTCCTGCCTGTAATGGGAGGTTTGAGGCCAGCATTTCGATTCTCAGTCCATTTTAAGGATAACTTTGCTCCCTTGAACCTAAGGAAGTGGCATACGTTTACCTACCCTGTTGCTTTTGTTTGCCATGTAGGGAATTCCCAGTACTCTTTGGGGTTTTCACCTTTTGATCTTCCTATGGTAGACAGGCAGAGTCCCACTGTCCCATCCTTTCATGGATCTTATGGACTTAATGAGGAGGTAAATTTGTGAGGTTAAGTCTTTCTTACCAGTTTCTCCTTTGACCTTAGATCCAAATTTGAGGGTAAAAGAGTACTCTGACCAGTTTCGAAAGCCTTAGCTTGTCTTGGGACCAGTACAAAACTATTTTGATTTCCAAATGTCAGAGGAGATGTTTTAAAGTAGGGGATGCTGAGGTCTGGGTACTTTTGCATATCAAGTCAAATTAAATATTATTAGTAGCATGGAGAATGTCCATATAAAGTATTAAAAATTTGTGGGAAAGTTTGACTACCTCATAGAAGTCAAGGGGAACCTATAGCTTTATCATATCAACTTCCTTGAGAGAAATTATTACCGTAAGGAAATTCGTCAACTGTCCTTAATAACTTTGACTTAGTTTTTCCGCACTGAACTTTATAAGACAACTGAGAATGTAAGGTGTGTGTAATTGACACCTCTAACTCTAGACTGTGATGATGACTACACTGCATTGGTGTCTCTTGACACTCGGGCGCAACCAAAATTATTTATTAATGAATTTTGGATGACCAAAAGAGACATGAACTACTTCAATGTGTGAGTAGTAATTTCAGACGTCTTTTCTGATATTCCAGGTATGTGTTACCTCACTCTCGGTAGTCCATAAGATTGTACTTGTGACGGACAATCCTATCAAACGAAAATTATTTCTCTGTTCCAGTTCCCTTAGGGATGCATTTGACCGGAGGTTAGACAAATTATTAAAACTTAAAGGATCATTGAAACCTTCTAGTATCTGTATATTGCTCACCAGTAGTCATGGTTATGGTGGCAGGAGAATTCATATTGACTTGCTATTGACTTCAGAGGCTTAATGCTATAACTCGGTGGGATGCTGAAGCCGATGCCCTTAAGAGATAGCGATTACACAAATTTTATGACGACTTCCTTCTTTTTCCAGAGATTGGTTTATTGCGCAGGTATATCATAAGTAATGTTAGATCCTTCTTCGAAGCAGTACACTGGCTTTTCCCTACACACCAAGGACTGTTGCATTATAGAACTATGCCCTTCGGATTTGGTAACTGGCTACCTTAAGTGAGACGATGTGAAGGTTCTTGGGTTAAATGCCAAATGTTTCGTTTAATTTGATTAACATTTACGTAATGACATACGTGGGGCGAGCATAGATCCAAACATTTGACTTCAGGGTTATACGTAGGGTTACGTCCATGGCCTCACTGCATAGCCGAAGAAAATGCTTCCTTGGGTTATAACAAGATTAGATATCTTGGACTGATTACTTTCTAATAAACTCTCCTGCAGCCTACTCCCAGTAAGATCAATGCTTTATTAGAATTTAATTTTCCCCAAATGTACCTAGAAGTTCATGCGTAGCTTTTAATTGGTTCTGTAAATTTTTTGCTACGGTTTATCCCGAACCTTACTGTTCTTACAGGAATCTTATTGACGACTTCCTTAAAAAGTCTGTGAATGGGAACCTCTTGAAACTTTCCGTCGTTGCTCGGGAAAAAAATGTTTTATGAGACTAAAAGTAACTTTTCCGAATGACCCTATACTTAAGATTCCGGATATTAATAAATACATTTTGCTTAAGTAATGATGTGACTACTTTCTTTACCTTCACATCATACAAAACAGCAACCGGTTTTCCAGGTCTCATGCAGCTCCCCACTCCAGCATTCTACATGAAGGGGGGACCATCAGCACCTCGCCAGAGCCCACTCGAGCATCATCGCCAGGACCTACTACCGAGCCTCCGCGGGCCTTAGAAGCCCACTCCAAAGGCCCCTCTCCAAAGCCGACTCACCAGCACCTCGCCAGAGGCCGACTCCATGAAAACCCTGTCAGAAGCGACCCAGCACCCTGCCAGGGCAACACTCCAGCACCCTGCCTGGGCCCACTCCAGATTCCTGTCAGGGTCCACACTCCTGCACCCTGCCAGAGCCACTCCAGCACCCTGCTCTCATGAGCCCCACTCCAGCATCCCCTGCAGGCCCACTCCAGCACCCTGCCAGAGCCCACTCCAGCACCCTGCCAGTGAGCCCACTCCAGCACCTGCACAGTGGCCACTCCAGCTACCTGCCAGAGCCCACTCAGCTCACCCTGCCAGAGCCCAACTCCAGCACCTCATGCCAGAGCCACTCCAGCACCCTGCAGTGCCACTCCCCAGCACACTGCCAGAGCCACTAGCACCCTGCAGAAGGCCCACTCCAGCACCCTGCCTGAGCCCACTCCAGCCCCTAGCCAGAGCCCACTCAGCACACTGCCGAAGCCCACTCCAGCAACCCTGCCAGTAGCCCACGCAGCATCACTGCCAGAGGGTGCTTCCACAGGAATGTTTTACTAATCCTATTTAATTTGCAAGTCTATGTTAATCTGTCGTTCGAGCCTTTGACCTCTCAACACCTGTTTCATAACTCCATTTTGTGATTTTACTAGTAAGCATTAGTCTCCTGATGTAATTTTCTTATTTACTATTTTTGCTTAAACATTAGCTGAATTGTACTTTCTCTGTCCAGTTACTTATCTCATATTTTTTTTTTAAATACTATCGCAATTGATATTATTTACTAAAATTAATAATTATCATTTTGACTATATTTTCTCTATTTACTCTTAACATTTTTGACATTTAATAACCATTACTTGTCTAATTACCTTTACCTGTTTTAATTCCTCATTTACTTTCTTAGAGTACTCTTAAATACCTTAGTACGGTGTGTATAGTACCTCTAATATAACTACCAGTGCAATATTGTATGATGAATATAAACATTACTTTTTACCTTTTTTTTGATCATTTTTACTTACTAAAAATTTTTTTACAAAAACACACATTTTTATACCAGTCAATTTTCTTTTGCACATTAATCAATTATTTTAGACTTCACACATGATAATGTTCTTTGTTGCCTCATTGGTTCAAAGTTTGTATATTTAAACTCAATATCCACTTTATGATTATTGCCTTGGTACCTTGTTCCTGTATTCATTCTTTATTACTTTATGTTTATACCATAGAATTATTACCATTGTTATTTTTTATATTTTTTTTTGGTACTTTAATTTGTGAATTGTAATGTGTCAAATTTAAATCTAGTTTTATTCTTGTTCTTGTCAACAACCTCAATACCAGACTCTAGTGCAATTGCATGTACCATTTCAATTTGTATTTTTATATTTAAAGGTTTATATTATATTTCTTCTCTAAGATGTGTTCAGATCTTAGTGACTTTATTGTGGGGTGGCAATTAGTGTATTTATTTCAATTTTATTATTGTTCATGGCCCTTAACTATCTTGTGCTAACTAGTACCCATCTACCTCATATTTTTTTTTCTACCTTTTTATTCTTTTCTACCTTTTACTTGGAATTTTTATCTTGTAAATTTAAATCAGTTATACCTAATTATTGTTAATCAACTTATATAAACACTTAGTGCAGATCCATACAATTGAGAGTCTTGTGGCCTTTTTTTTTATTTGTTGATTATACTCAAGTTGTACTTTAGTCAATACCAATTCTGTTAGATTTGACCATAGTTGCATACTAGTGAGAGACTGGTGCCTATTTTGAATTTGTTATTTTATATTACTAGTTTTAATACCTAGTTGTACTTTTAGTCATTCAAGCACATCACATGACAACAGGGGAGAAAACCTGCTTTCCTGTCATCTGGAAGGATTATTGAAAGCTAAAAAAACTGTAAAAACCCACGAGCCGGTGGGTTGTCATCAACCCCCTGCCCCCCCCCCCTCTATCAGCAACGGCTTACGATTTCAAACAACCACGCAGTTGTCAACCAACACCTGAACAACCACGTTTTATACATTTAATTGCGTTGAATTCATTGATCATTTATAGAATTTCGATTATTTCCATATCGTTCTGAGGATTAAATTTTGATATTAAGTGTTTTATATTTTATAATTTCATTGAATGAAAAGTGTTTAGTTTTGTCATCTGGTTTTGAAAGCTAGTAAAATCTGGAAAGACGAGCCAGTTTGTCTAATACTGCGCCCCCCCCCTGCAAGGCTGTTACACAGGCTGAGTAACCATCACACACCCATGTTCTTAACTTTAAAGGTTTCTTTATATTTATAAAAAATAATCAAAATCCCTGGCAATGAGAAATATCATAAAGTGCTATGAAATTTATATATTCTTAAATTAATTTAGGTTGCTTTTGTTCTTTTTCATATATTAATTTTAAACCCCCCAGTTTGGTATATTTCGGGAATTGTGAGTCTCGGCTGAGGAAGCCTAATGTCTTTACCCTTGTTTTTTAATTTTCGGGGAATAATCAAAACCGCAGCTGGAAATAACAACAGTAATTCCTTTAATTAAAAACTCTTTTATTTGGTTTGAAATTTAACGTTCCCTTTAAATTGGGTGTTCAAGAGTGTATGTTCCCTCATTATTCTTCTCATCAACTGGGTTCTAACAGTTTCCTTTCATAACAACTCTCTTATCTTGGCCATCGTTAAATTGGTTTCGTCTCTCTTCTCTCTCTCTTCTCTCTCTCTCCTCTTCTCTCTCCCCTCTCTCTCTCTCTCTCTCTCTCTCTCTCTCTCTTGTATGTTTCTGTCTGTATGTTTTGTCTCTGTATGATTCTGTCTGTATCTCTGTAAACTGTCTGCTTGCCTGTCTCTCTGTCTCCGTCTCTGTCTCTGTCCTCTCTCTCTCTCTCTCTGTCTCTCTCTCTCTCTCCCTCTCTCTCTCTCTCTCTCTCTCTCTCTCTCTCTCTCTTCTCTCTCTCTCTCTCTCTATCTTCTCTGGTACCCCAAGTTATATAAGGAACTTGTTAATTGCCCCCAACTTCAAGTTATAAACCTTAGCCTCTGCCTTGTAATCAAAGAAAGTTTCCATACTTTGCACTCAGTCTCTCCCCTCAGTACTTTGCCAACTTTGGCCAAGATCAGACGTGAGTTTCTTACAACCTGCCTCAATTGCTCACCTCACTGATTAATTATTTCTCATGTGGCATTTGCTGCCTCAAAGTTAATTATAAGTTTCATCCGAAGATTTTTTTGTTTGTTGGGCTAGAGAGGACGGAACTTTGTGCGCTCAAAGCTGGTAGAGTGAAACAGAGTGAAAAGGGGAACTCATAGTTGAGGAACGAGGAGGAACGGACGAACAAGGTGAGTGAAGATCTAGAAGCGCAGATCATAGTGGGAAAATATCCACATTCATACCACACACATACACGGTAGAGATCGGCAAAGAGGCGAGGCCAGGAGCTGTGAATTGACTCCTGCAACCACAAATGAGTGAATATACACATACACACACTTGTAGTTTGGTGTTCAGAGAGTAAGTTGCCGAGTTGGATCCTGGGCAAGGCAAGACATGTAGACATAGTTTTCTCTAAGCTTGTTTTCACCAACTTATTTTAGCTCCATCTGTATAGGAAAGTTAACGTAATTATAATTCCCCCAAGCAACATTGAAGGTTGTGGTGAGGAAGCAGGGATACCCATCATTGTTCAGTTGGTTGTGCATCGGTGGATTGTGTTCATGGAATACAAGGTGTTTGACAATATATCATACCAGAGGCTAAGTAACAATCTAGAGAAACGTGCTAAGACAGCAGGAAATACGCTACAATGACTTAAGGAATTTTCTACGATAAAGAATAGTAAGATTTTGAGAGGAAAGAGAGGAGAGTAGAGGAGGAGAGGAGAGGAGAGTAGAGGAGAGAGAGAGAGTAGGAGAGGCACCAAGGTTAATCAACCGTTCCCCAATATGCCACTAGTATCAGAACAGTTCAAATATATGTAGACGACATGCAACGGTCATATATTTCCCTGGTTGCGGGCACTATAAAATTACTGAGATATCTATGAATGGAATAAGACAGACAAAAAAATCCAAAGATCTGGATAGACGGAAGTGTATTTACACCAGTGGTTTTTGGGAATTCACACCCAGCAGGAGATGAGTCATGTACAGAGGGAAAGAGAGTGAGTGAAGTCATGTTACGGAATGCAGCTTAACAGAAAAAGCTGCATACCTCTCACAAGTGGGTCTAGGAGTAAGCATACTACCGAGCATATCACCCGGGGGTGAACATCAGTTGAATAACTTGGAAAACAAATGCAACGCTGGAGAATCGACAATAAGCTATGAGACACTTCAACATGCGTATAGGGCTGTATACACAGTGTGTCAGGGTCATCCTAGAGTATGCTGCACCAGCATAGAGTCCACCCTTGATCAAACAAATATAAAACGAGGAAAAACGCCCAAAGCTTTACAACAAGGGCAATCCAGGGATAACACACAGTCATATGAGGGGAAGGGCATGACTAAAGCGTGAGTGATACTCGGAGGATAGAGAAATACACGTAAAAAGAACAAGACAGTTTTAAAATCTGAAGTGTGACCCATAAATGTCCCATTATACCAGGATATATTACTCTTATTTTAGTATGTTAGGAAATGTGAATGACGTGAATGAGAATGTCGTAGTGGAGACACTCATTTTAGAACGAATACGAGAATGATCGAATTCCGAAGGTTAGAAATATGTAAAAAACATTTATTGGGGGATACAGAGGCTTGGATAAGAACTATGGTTCAACCCCCAGCAACGCTGTGTAGGTGAATACACACAAGTACTCACTAGCATCTCACTCCACCCTCCCAGTTTCTCTCCCACTCCTCCCATTCACTAACCCCCATTCCTCCCACCCCAACTCCCACTCCCACACACCTTCACATACCCACGGAATTCCCACTGTCTAATCCCTACCTCCATCCCCTCCACAATCCCCTCATGCTACCCCCTACCACCCAGTTCCCACCCCCCTTTAACAACACCTGCCCCCCTCCTCTCTCTCTCTCTCCCCCGTTTCCCCTAACACCCCCCCCCCCAGGAATCTCCCCACACCTACCGTTGCGAGAAATCGTAGCTGTGTCTCGCGAATCATCTCCGGGGAGGATTGAATCACCACACTCGATTGCTCCCCTGAAAGCCTATTGTCCCCATGACGTATGTTGGGGAGGCAGTAGGGGAGAGGAGGAGGGGAGGATGCTTAAAATGGGGAGGGGAAGGGTAGAGAAATGGTGGGGCAGAAGAATAAGAGGGAGCAAGATTAAAAGGGAGGGGAGAGAAATTTTAAACAATGAGTAAAAAAAAGAGAGAATGGGTGGGAAGGTAGAGTGAGAACGTGGAAGAGATAAGGAAAGGAAGTAAAGGGAATGACGGCGAAACGTGAAGGGAGAAAAGAATGTTTTAATGAACAGACAACAGAGTAAAAAGGGAATCAATGAAGAGGAAGGAGGAAGGGAATAGGAAGGGGTGGGATAGGGAAGGCATATAGAGGGGAGAGGGGTTGGCAGGGAGAGAGGGAGGGAAAGGGAGAGAGAAAGGTGAGAGGAAGAGGGGAAAAAAGGATTGGAGAGAGTTTTAATATATATTTAACGAAAATTGCACGTATCAGTAATGTGCTGCTACGCTATCCTGCATAACAGGAAGAGAAGGAGGGGAGGGAGGGAGGTGCGATAACGGAGGAGAGGAAAAGGGACGATAAAGAAGGAAAGAGGGACGATAGCGGAGGAGAGGAGAGAGGGACGATGACGGAGGAGATTAGAGAGGGCGATAACGGAGGAGAAGAGAGAGGGACGATAACGGAGGAGATTAGAGAGGGGCGATAACGGAGAAGAGAGAGGGACGATAACGGAGGAGAGGAAGAGAGGGATGATAACGGAGGAGAGAAGAGAAAGGGAAAGATAACGGAGGAATTAGAGAGGGGCGATAACGGAGGAGAAGAGAGAGAGGGAGATAAAAAACGGAGGAGAGGAAGAAAAAGGATGTAACGGAGGAAGGAGAGAGGGTATGATGGGCAAAGGAGAGGGAAAGGAGGATGGAAGAAGACAGAAGGAGAGGAGGAAGGAGAGGAGGGTAAGATGGAAGGAAGGAAGGAAGGAGGGGGAAAAGGGGGTGAGGAGGAAAGGAAGGAGGAGAGGAAAGGGGGAGGAGGAAAGAAAGGAAGGGAAGGAGGGAGGAAGGGAGGAAGGAGGGGAAGGAGTGAAGAGGGAAGGAAGGAGAAGGGGAAGGGGGGGAGGAGGGAAGAAGGAAGGAGAGAAGGAGGTGGTAGTGGAAGGAAGGAAGGAGAGGAGGAGTGAGGAGGGAAGGAAGGAGGAAAAGGAAAGGAAGGAAGGGGAAGTGGCGAATGTGTTTAACTGATTTACAAAATAAAAATATACCCAGATGTTGCACCCCGTGTTTAAGTCATCAGAATCAAGAGTTGACAGTTGTGCCAAGACTGTAGTGTAGCACAACTCATCTTACAAGTCATCGGAAGGATCGGTAGGCCTCCTGCAGTGTTCTGCCTCGCAATTCACCCACACAGTGACATCAATGACCCTGCCACTCACGGCAACCCTTGTATCAATTGACTTGTTGTATATTCCTCTATATTGATTGAAGAAGCCTATTCAGCAGGTCAAACACCCCCCTGAAGTTCCTCTTTACAAGCGTATTTACTGCCCTGTGGGCTTTCCGCCATTTGCCTTCTCCGTTAAGCTTCCATTAAAGATTCACATCATAAAGCTTAT
>NW_026507481.1:0-33637 GCF_026875155.1 Cherax quadricarinatus
AACAAATGGTTTTGGAGCATTGGATGGAAGAAGCAAAAAAATTATTAAAAAAAATATTAGTTTATCGTGTTACTATAAAAACGGTGAGGGATGTTGAAGACTAACTTCCTTAACATCTGTACTAATAGCTGTGCTAGAAATCTAAGACAGGAGAGTTAGGATTAACTACATTGTCAGGAAACATTTATTGCAGTGACCCAGACCTGGTTTCAGTTTGACGGGGACATACCTGCTGAATGCCACGTACAAGAAATAAATATTATTCAACACTGAGTAAACAGAAATAGTGGCAGAGTTACAGTGTAAGTCGGGGAATTTTAAACTTATTGCATTAGAACAAGATTTGAACGTAGAAGTGATGTACACTGAATCTATTTGGCTCTAGTTTTTCTCCAAAGCAGATTCTACGTTCACATGCTAGTTGCCCAAAAGTAGATCAAACTTCACATGCGTAGTGCTCCAAAAGTAGATCTACTTTTTTTTATATATTTTCAAAATATAACAAAAAAAGTAGATCAAAGTTCTTTTTACACGTTTTCAAATGTAAAAAAAAAAGATCTACTTTTTTTTACATAAAAAACTTCAAATGTTGAAAAAACGTAGATCTACGTTTTGGACACTTTAAAAGGTTAATTATTAAATGCATCTATATACGAAAAATATTGTTTTAATGGGAGACTTTTATTTTATCCACATTAAATTATAACAATTCGACAAGAAATCTAGTCTAGTGACTTTCTATAAACGGTCCGGACCGCTTTTTAGAGCAGTTGTGACAATACCAAAATAAAGGAAATAACCTGATTGATTTTAGTTCTGGCAAACAAAAAAAGTTTGTGTTTATATCATGAGGGTAATAAAGAACTTTTGGCGAAATAATAAAATTCACTTTCAGCATCTCATTTCTGATTTTCCCAGTAGCCAATTTTATACGTCAAGAGGGCATTTTGGTACAGAGACTGGATAACCTGATTGAAAAAATACCCAGGGTTTCCTAAATTAAAATAAATAGAAATTAGATTTAAAAGAAATGATCCTAAATGGATAAATAACAGATACAAATTCCCTTAGGACAAAAAAGCGGCATTTTCAGACGAAACTCGAGAGAAGAACTGTACTTAAAACAAATGTATTTAATTTAGAGATAAATGAAAAATGAAAAAAAGAGCAGATAAATGAGATTATAAAATGAAAGTTGCAATGGAATCGAGTTAGTCTTAAAGTTTTCATTTTCTTGTATATATATACAGGAGTAAGATGGGGGGGGGGGGAAAAGAAAGACGCACTTAAACTTACTTGGGTCACCTTTTTCTGTCAGAGATTCAGAAATGTACACAAGCTTTAAACACGCATTTTATCTTTAGTTTTTATATAGGATGGCGCTAGTAAATTTCCCAGAAATTAAAAATTATGTAGGTCAGGACAAAAATAAGTCATGCAAACTTAGTCAATAGGGGACGTGGCTCTCACACAAATAGTTTAAAAAAACCAAGAAATCACAGGACCATGACATACGGTTTTCAAGGATTATAACATGTGTAACTTTATCAAACCTTTAGCTAGTCTTTTCAACACATCATTACTAACAAATATCGCACCAGATAAGTGGAAAATGACAGACGTTGTGCCCATTTAAAAAAGGGGGAGAGAGGAGACGTCCTTAGCTTTGAATTCTATACCAGTCACACCATCCACCAGTTTGGGGAAAATTGGTGAAATCAGTAAACTGCAGAAGGAATTCGAAGCCGCCTTTGGGAAGATATAAACTGGTCATTGTCAGCATGTTTTTTTTTTTTTTTTTTTGAAGAGCCATTCTTGTTTTTACGAATTTTTGAATCTTTTTTTCTTACTAAGGTATTCATGTTAATGAATAAAATATTGAATACATGGACTTCAATAAGGCCTCTGGCAGGATTTCCACACATGAGACTATCGAAGAAAGTTGCGACACACGGAATTTAAAAGGGAAATTTTTCTTGCCTGGATTCAGCGGAGTTGACCGATGAGCAACAGAAATGTTTCATAATTAGGGAGCAATCAGAATGTTCCACAGAGGTCGGTATTGAAGCCCTTTGTTGTTATAATAAAACCTAAGTCATAAACGAAGGGAATAAATAACGTTCCAAAAAACAAAATTGGCGAAACACTGAAATAGGCAACCAAATATATCCTGAGGACATAAAAGTTCTACCGGAAGATCAACGATAGATTGATGCAGGGGTTAGAGAAATAGGAGATGTAGTCAATGTGGACATATTTAAAGGTCTAATCTTGAGAAAAGAAAATGACAATGCACAAATAAAGTTAAATAATGAAGATCTCAAACTGAATGCATGAAAATTATTTACGTTTCTGGGTTAGCAGTAATCAAAATCAAGATAACAGTGCATAATGTTTTTTACAGTTGATAGAGTTCTTGACTTCATAAAAAAAATATAATAAATTCATAGGGTTATACTTCAACATTATATACTTTGTAACAACTGATTTTTGTATTCTTTGGAATGGCGTAGATTTTGGATATGACTGAATATACAAATGGAAATTAAGGAATAAATATGAAAGGTAAATTAACGCGCATATAATATGTGATTAAGACAAAATCGAAGCAATGGGTTCAAGTTTAAACCAATTTTAGTTTTAGAAAAGATATAGGAAGGGGAAATTTGGTTTGCCAATAGAGTTTTATGAACTTTGAGGAGCTTTTAAAAAAAAACGTTGGACTGGTACATGAGTGGCGTGGGTGAGTGGTCGACCAGAATTATTGGTCCCAAATAATTTCTCTCAAGTTTGTTCCGTCTATTCCTGCTCGGATGCTGTAAAATGATGGTTAAAAAAGGGGGCAGTAAAACAAGCGCTGTGCCATTTTTTTGTACCACTTTGTCGGTAAACACTTACCGGTTTTTATAAAACTGGCTGTAAATAAATTCCAAAATATCTCCGGGGGATCACGAAATCGTAAAAGACACCTTACAAACAAACTATAACCCGCAACAAGAAGAAGAGGAGCTTACGACGGGGGGTTTCGGTCCGACTTGACCATTTTATAAGGTCACACTAACGAAAAAAAGGGAGGGGTATATATAGAAGGAGGTAGTAGTTGTAGTTGGAGAAGGTAGTAAGGAGAGGAGTCATCAAATAAGAAAAAGAGGAGCACGCGAGGGGGAGTAGGTGCCCAAAAAGAGCTTAAGAGGCAAGAACACAGAAAGGGGGGGAAAATAAATTTAAAATAAAGAAGGAACAAATACAAAAAGGCAAAAGAAAGACAAAACCCAAAGAGAAAAAAGGAAAGGAGGGAAAGGGGAAGAGGGAGAAAGAAAGAAAAAGGAGGAATCAGGTTAAGTCACGGTTTGGTCTGAAGTTTTGGAGCATTCTACAATGTAAAAGGGAGAGGAAGGCATCTACAGAGAAAGGAGCCAGGATAAGATTCATACAAGGAAAGTTGTGTATCAGGGAGATTCAACCCCGGACGGCGACTGTCAAAGTTGGAAATAGGGAAAAATAGTTTTAAGCAGAAGACCAGTCAATTGGATGGCTGTGATCTCTGACGTGACAGAAAAAAAAGCAATTTGTTAGTGCGGCAAGCCTTAACACTACTTTTGTGCTCCCTAAGTCTATCAGAAAAGGAGATCCGCCAGTTTTCTCCCCAAAGTATTGAAGAGGATAGGAGGAACAAGAAATGAGTAGACACAGGAGCATCTGTAGAGGGAGGAGAGGTATGAACTAGATTTTGTGCGAAGGTGTTAGTCTGGCGGAAAGTAAGTTTGATGTCTAAGGAACGGAGAGAGTTTGTTGAGATTAGAAAGACCGGAAATGTAGGGAAGGGGAGAGACAGAGAGTTCTCAGGAGAACACCTGTAGACCGATATATAACATGCAAAGTCAGATGATGAGTCACTTCCAGGTAGAGTCCATGACAGCTGTACATTAAAATGGTATAAAAATACCGACAAGTTGTTAGGTAGGACATATGCAACAGTTAGTATCTTTATTATGAAACGTTTCGCCTACACAGTAGGCTTCTTCAGTCAAGTACAGAAAAGTTGATAGAAGCAGAAGATACTTGAGAGGGGCTGGATTTGAGAGGGACCTGACCTCTCAACATCTGAGTTCTTACCTCTCCTGTGGCCTACGTCTCACCTCTTGGCGCTATAAAAACTCCAAATCCTGTCACTTTCTTCTCCTATTGTTTTTCATATTATGGAACAATGCTCTTCTCCAGACTGAGGACTGACCACCTCAAAACTTAAGGTGATGGACTGATTAACATCGTCTTCAAGTATCTTCTGCTTCTATCAGACTTTTCTGTACTTGACTGAAGAAGCCTACTGTGTAGGCCGAAACGTTTCATAATAAAGAACCTAACTGTTTTGCATTATGTGTCTTACCTAACAACTTTCGGTATTTATAACCATTTTAATGTATCAATCTTCAGACACTGCCACACAAGGGTATCTGGTACAGACCTCAATCAACTGGAAAGAGCCCTTCATTATTGAGAGTGCGGGAGCTGGATTGAGAGGACCTGACTTCTCAACATCTGAGTTCGTACCTCTCCAGTGGCCGTTACGCGTCTCAATACCTCTTGGCCCTCTAAAAAGCTCCATCCAACCTGTCACTTCATCTCCATATTGTTTCATAACTATTGAACAATGCTCATCTCCAGAACTGAGGGACTGACCACCTCAAAATTTAAGGGTGATGGACTGATTACATCGTCCTTCAAGTAGTCTTCTGCTTCTATCCACTTTTCTGTACTTGACTGAAGAAGCCTACTGTGTAGGCGAAACGTTTCAATAAAAAGATACCTAACAGGTTGCATATGTTCTTACCATAACACAGTCAGCTGTGTTGGCTGTTTCCAAAACGTGCCCATGAGATTTTAATCATCTTTCAGAATTGCCAACTGCAAAGTATCACGGTAACTTCGGGTTGGACTGTATAAATAAACAAAGAGTTATTGTACTCAATCAGACAGTGGTTATCACTCTAAATCCTAACATTTCTTTTAAGCATAATTTATTCCCAAAAGTATCCTTTATAATCACGGTAAATTGTATCTATGCCAACTCATATCCATTCGATGATGGAGAGACGTGGAGCGATTATCTACTATTCTGGTAAGTGAAATTAATGTACAATGTTGCATATATTCTCATGTATTTCAGAAGCAACGACAACGAATTATTGAAGAATACATATAATTCAAGTGAAAATTGCAATATTCGCCACAAGTAAAGAAAAATACTTCATATCAATTGTCTCTGCTCTTCAGCGTGTTCTGATCATAGTTCTGGTGGCCAGGAAATCAGTTGCGTGGGCACTTCCCTTTAACAAACACAGTGATTTTATTAAACTTCAGCTGTTTTCCGCGCTTCAACGACTCTACAACAGCTCTTCTTGCATTTGTTAACAAGACACACAGGTGTGGGGCTGTCTTTGGGAAACCTCGTTCACTGTGGCTCAAACTGTTTCTCATAGTTCTTTCGCCCATCTCCAGCTGTTTGAAGGAGGCATTTCGGTACAGAAAGTGTTTTGACCCTATAACATGTCCTCCTGATATCTACACTCTTGGTATCTCCTCAAGAACGCACTCGTTGGAGAACCAGACGCACATTTTATTTTTTGTAAGTTTCTTTTGACAGTATTTGTGCGATGTGTTTTGTTTCCCATCTAGAAAGAATAATTAAATCTCTCCGAGGTGTGCTGACATCTTCATGTATGTCATTAGTGCCTAGGAAAGCTGTGGTTGTACTTTCTGTCAATGCTGACAAGCAACAGCCAAGACTGTTCGCACGAGTTTACCTAGACATCCAGTCAAGACGTGAAAATTGGGCATTGCTGTGCTTTCTCAGGTCCCAGGCCAGCTGCTGTCTCGATGGGGTGCTGGTGCTTTCTCAATTCCCAGGCCAGCTGCTTTTTCAGGGCTGCTGGTGCTTTCTCAGGTCCAGGCCAGCTGCTTTCTCATGAGCTGTTGGAGCATTCTTTCTCAATTCCCAAGGCCAGCTGCTGTCTCAAGAGCTGTTGGTGCTTTCTCAATTCCCAGCCAGCTGCTGTCTCATGAGCTGTTGGGTGACTTTCCTCACAATTCCCAGGCCAGCTGCGTCTCATGGCTTGCTGGTGCTTTCTCAATTTTCCCAGGCCAGCTGCTGTCCTCATGAGCTTGGTGTCTTTCTCATTCCCAGGCCAGCTGCTGTCTCATGAGCAGTGGTGCTTCTCAATTCCAGGCCAGCTGCTGTCTCATGAGCTGTTGGTGCTTTCTCAATTCCCAGGGCCAGATCTGTCTCATGAGCTGTTTGGTGCTTTCCTCTCAATTCCCATGCCAGCTAGTCTGTGCTCATGGGATGATAAGTACTGAAAGTTAATTTTCAAAAGCTAGCAAAAATTCACCTTATGGAAACATCAACTAGCCAGGAGTTGGCGAACCTTTTTGAGAAAATGATCCTGAAACTGGCGAATAAATCGTTTGAAAATTACTCTCGCATAGTAATGGGAATTTTGAAAACATATTTTTATTATTATAATTATTATAATAGGGGTATTTTAGAAATTCTTAATGAGAACAACTAAATAATTGAAGGCTTCTAGAAGTCTTTTATAGGGAAAAATAATTCTAGCTGATTGTTTTCAGTGTTTGTTACGAATTACGTATTATTTAACATAATTCGCAAGAGGTAAAAATAAAAAATAAATGACAAGTGATTACAATGGTATAGTAATTTGCTACGTTTGCGAATGTAGGTTTATTCACTGTTTTATTATTAATAAAAGGGAAACAGAGACCATTAAAGTAATTAATACATTTATTAGGCCATGTTGCAACATTTATTATCAATGTTTAAAAAAAATTCGACTGTACATTATAAGCAACATGCAAAATTTTACATTAAAATCAGTTAAGCCTTTTAGGGTTCATATTATAAAATCTAAATAAAATTCAAGAAAGTGGAAAATAATCATTTTTAATACTCATTATAATTTTGGTTGATGGTCAGAATTGAGGCAAAAGTCTTGGGAAAACTGCTAGTATCAATGCGTGCCCAGAGTGGCATGCTGGCGCAGGCTGCTAGTAGCATGCGAGCCCAGAGTGGCAGCTGCAAACTGCTAGTATCATGCGTGCCCCAGCTGTGGGCATGCTCGCAAGCTGCTAGAAGCATGCGTGACCAGAGAGGCATGCTGGCCATGCTGCTAGTATATTGCTGCCCAGAGTGGGCATGCTGGCAATACTGCTAGTAGCAGCGTGCCCAGAGTTTCATGCGGCCATGCTGCTAGTAGCATTGCCGTGCCCAGAGTGTCATGCTGTCCATACTGCAAGAAAGATGCGTTGGCCCAGAAGTGGGCATGCTGGCCATACTGCTAGTAGCATGCGTGCCCAGATTGGTCCATTGCTGGCCATGCTGCCTGGTAGCATGCGTGCCCAGAGTGGCATGCGGCCATGCTGGCTAGTAGCAAGCCGTGCCCAGGAGTGTCATGCTGGTCATGCTGCTAAGTAGCATGCGTGCCCAGAGTGGCATGCTGGCCATGCTGCTAGTAGCATGCGTGGCCCAGAGTGGCATGCTGGCCATACCTGGCAGTAGCATGCTGCCCAGAGTGGCATGCTGGCATACTGCTAGTACATGCGTGCCCAGAGTGGCATGCTGGCCATACTGCTAGTAGGTATGCGTGCCCAGAGGTCAATGCTGGTCATCTGCAATTAGCATGCGTTGTGCCCAGAAGTGGTGCATGCTGGACCATGCTGCTAGTACAGCGTGCCCAGGAGTGGCATGCTGGCCAACTGTCAAGTAGCGATGCCTGCCCAGAGTGGCATGCCTGGCCATGCTGCTAGTAGTATCGTGCCCAGAGTGCATGCTGGCCATATGCTGGAAGCATGCGTGCCCAGAGTGGCAAGCTGCCAAACTGCAGAAGGCATGCGAGCCCAGGAGTGGCATGCTATCCATGGCTGCTGGTATCAAGCGTGCCCAGAGTGCCATGCTGGCCATACTGCAGTACCATGCGTGCCCAGAGTGGCAATGCTTGGCCATGCTGCTGGTAGCATGCGTGCCCAGAGTTGGCATGCTGGCCATCTTGCCTAGTAGTATGCCGTGCCGCAGAGAGTGAGCATGCAGCTGTAGCATTCTTACCCAGAGAGGCATCTGGCCTAGCTGCTGGTAGCATGACGGTGCCCAGAGTGGCATGCTGCCCATGGCTGCTGGTAAGCATGCGTGCCCAGAGTGCATGCAGGCCATGCTGCTGGTAGCATGCGTAGCACATGAGGACATGCTGGCCAGCTGCTAGTAGCATGCGTGCCCAGAGTGGCAAGCTGGCCATGCTGCAGGTACATGCGGCCAAGAGTGGCATGATGGCCATGCTGTCTATTTAGCATGCTTGCCCAAGTGGCATGCTGGCCATCGCTAGTAGCAAGCCGTGCCCAGATTTGCATGCTGGCCTAAGCTGCTGGTTATCATGCGTGCCCAGAGTGGCATGCTGGCCATGCTGCAGAGTATTCAGCGTGGCCCAGAGTGCATGCTGGCCATTCTGGCAGAGTAGCATGCGTGCCCAGAGTGGCATGCTGGCCATGCTGCTGGTATCATGCGTGCCCATAGTTGCATGCAGGCCATGCTGTCTGGAAGCAATGCGTGCCCAGAGTGGCATCTGGGCCATGCTGAGCTTGTTAGCATCGTGCCCAGAGTGGGCATGCTGGCCATGCTGCTAGTAGCATGCTGCCCAGATATGGCATGCTTTGGCCTGCTGCTAGAGCATGCGTGCCCAGAGTGGCATGCTGGCAATGCTGCTAGTAGCGTGCGTGCCCAGAGTGGAATGCTGGCCATGCTGCATAGTAAGTATGCGTGCCCAAGTGAATTCCTGGCCATGCTGCTAGAAGTCTAATCGTGGCCCAGAGTGGCATGACTGCCATACTGCATGAATATTGGCGTGCCCATAGTGGCAAGCTTGCCTCACTGCTAGTAGCATGCGAGGCACAGAGTGGCATTCTGGCCATGCGCTAGTAGCATAACGTGCCCAGAGTGGCATGCTGGCCATACTGCGGAAGAATGCTTGCCCAAGTGTCATTCTGGCCACACAGCAAGTAGCATGCGCGCACAGAGTGGCATGCTGGTCACACTGCTGTAGTACGTGTTGCGCCAGAGTGGCATGCCGGCCACAACTGCTATTACAAGCGTGCTCAGAGTGGCATGCAGGCCACACTGCTTTGTATTATGATATGGCCCAGAGTGGCATGCTGGCCATACTGCAGTAGCATGTGTGCCCAGAGTGGCAAGCTGTCCACCTGCTAGACTGCGTGCCCAGAGTGGCATGCAGGCCATACTGCTGGGTAGTACGTGCCCATAGTGGCAGTCTGGCCATGCTGTGGGTACATGCGTGCCCAGAGTGGCATGCTGGCCATGCTGCTGGTAGCAGCGTGCCCCAAGTGGAATGCCTGGCCCCATGCTGCTGGTATGCATCGTTGCCCCAAAGAGTGGCATGCTGGGCCATGCTGCTGGTAGCATGCGTGGCCCAGAGTTGCATGCTGCCGATGCTGCTGGTAGCAAGCCGTGCCCAGAGTGGCATGCTGGCCATGCTGCTGGTAGCAAGCGTGCCCAGAGTGGCACGTTTGCCATGCTGCTGGTAGCCATGCGTGCCCAGATTTGCATGGCTGGCCATGCGCTGGTAAGCATGCCGTGCCCATAGTGGGGCAGTGCTGCCACACTGCTAGTAGAACTGCGTGTGCCCGAGAGTGGCATGCTGGCCACACTGCTGTAGTATGTGTGCCCAGGAGTGGCATGCGGGCCACACTGCTAGTAGCATGCGTGTGCCCATAGTGGCAATGCAGCCCATGCTCAAGTAGGCACGTGTGCCCCCAGTGGCAAGTCAGGCCATACAGCTTGAGACGTATGCGTGCCCAGAGTAGGCATGCTGGCCACCCAGCTAGAAGCAATGCGTGCACAGAGTGCATTCTGGTTCACACTGCCAGGTAATTATTGTGCCAGTAGTGGCAATTGCTGGCCACACTGCAATAGCATGCCGTGCCCAGATGTGGCAAGCAGGCCACAACTGCTGGGATATGAGTCCCAGAGTGGCAGTTGCTGGCCATACTGCTCGTAAGCAGGTGTGCCCATAGTGGCATGCTGGCCACACGCTAGTAGCATGCGTGCCCAGTAGTGGCATGCTGCATACTGCAGTTAGTAATGCGTGCACAGAGTGGCATGCTGGCCATATCTGCTAATTAGCAAATGCGTGCATAAGAGTGGCATGTTAGTCCACACTGCTAGTACATGTTTGTGCCCAGAGTGGCATTCTGCCTATACTGCTAGTAGCATCGTGCCCAGAGAGGCATGCAGGCCATACTGCTAGTAACAAGCTTCCCAGAGTGGCACGCTGGCAATACTGCTAGTAGCAAGCCTGCCCAAGGGCACGCTGTCAATAACTGCAGTAGCATGCGTACCCAGGGTGGCAATTCTGGCAATACGCTAGAAGCATGCGCACCCAGAGGTGGCATGCTGGCCATACTTGCTATCAGCAATGCGTGCCCAGATGGCATGCTGGCTACAATACAGCTAGAAGCATGACGTGCCCAAAGTGGCCTGCTTGCCAATACTGCTAGGAGCATGCGTGCCCAGAGTAGCAAGCTGGCCAAACTGACTAGTAGCATGCGTGCCCAGGTAAAGGGGCAACTTGCAATACTCTAGTAGAATGCGTTGCCCAGAGTGCACTCTGGCCAAACTGCTAGTAGCCATTCGTACCCAGAAGTGGCATGCTGGGCCATAGCGCCTATTACATGCGTGCCCAGAGTGGCATGCTGGCCATACAGCTAGTAGCATGCGTTGCCCAAGTAGCCTTGCTGGCCATACTGCAAGTAGTATGCTGCCCCAGAGTGGCATGCTTGGCCATGACAGCTATTAGCATGATGTTCAAAGAGTGGCATGCCGGCCACACTGCAGTAGCAGCTTTGCCCAGATGGCCACCCTGGCCATACTGCTAGTAGCAAGCGTGCCCATAGTTTGGCACGCTGGCAATACTGATATTAGCATGCGCACTATCCAGAGTGGCATGCTGCCAATACAGGCCTAGTAGCATGCGTGCCCAGAGTGGCATGGCTGGCCATACTGCTAGTAAGCATGCGTGCCCCAGAGTGGCACGCAGGCCATACTGCTAGTAACATGCTTGCCCAGAGTTGCATTCTGCCATACTGCTATAGTATGCTTCCCAGAGTGGCATGCTGGCAATACTGCTAGTAAGCATGCGTACCCAGAGAGGCAAGCAGACCATACTGCGTAGTCTAGCAATTCTTACCCAGAGTGGCATGCTGGCAATACTGCTAGTAGAAATGCGTGCCCAAAGTGGCAGCTTGCAATTATGCTAGTAGCATGCGTGCCCAGAGTGTCATGCTATCCAACTGCTATAGCATGCGTACCCAGAGTGGCATGCTGGCCGTACTGTATAGCATGCGGACCCCGAGTGGCATGCTGGCAATACTGTCTAGTAGCATGCGAACCCAAGTGGCATGCTGGCCATACTGCTTAGTAGCATGCGTGCCCAAAGTGGCATGCTGGCCATTCTGCTATTAGCATTCAGCCCCAGAGTGGTCATGCGTGGCAATACTGCTAGTAGCATGCGTGCCCATAGTGGCAATCCTGGCAATACTGCGAGTAGCATGACGAACCCAGAGCGGCATGCTGGCCATACTGCCTAGTAGCATGCGTGCCCAGAGTGGCATTGCTGTCAATACAGCGAGTTATCAAGCTTGCCCCAGAGCGGCATGCTTGGCCATACTGCTAGTAGCATGCGTGACCAGAATGTCATTCTTACCATACTGCTTGTAGTATCGTGCCCAGAGTGGCAGCTGCCATACTGCTAGTAGAATGCGGTGGCCATGAGTTGCATGCTGTGGCCATACTGCTAGTAGCATGCGCACCGCCAGGTGGCATGCTGGCCATTACTGCTAGAACATGCATAGCCCTAGAGTGGACATGCTGCCATACTACTAGTAGCATGCGTGCCCAGAGTGGCACGCTGCAAACTGCTAGTAGCCTGCGTGCCCAGAGTGGCAATGCTGGCAAACTGCTAGTAGCATGCGTGCCCAGAGTGGCATGCAGGCAAACTGCTAGTAGCCAAGCATGCGGTGGCCCAGATTGGTATCCCCTGCAATACTGCAGTAGCATGCGTACCCAGAGGCGGCATGCTTGGCCATAACAGCTAGTATCATGCCGTACCCATAGCGGCATGCTTGCCATACTGCTAGTAGTATGGCTTGCCCAAGTGGCATGCTGGCCATACTGCTAGGTAGCAGGCGATGCCCAGAGTGTCATGCTGCCATACTGCATAGTAGCATGGTGTCCCTGAGTGGCATGCTTGCAATACTGGCAGAGTAGCATGCGTGCCAAGAGTGGCATGCTGGCCATACTGCTAGTGGCATGCGTCCCCAGATAGTGGGCCATGCTGGCATATGCTGCATAGTGGGCATGCGTGCCCAGAGTGGCATGCTTGCAATACAGGCTAGTAGAAACGAGCCCAGAGTGGCACGCTGGCCATACTGGCTAGTAGCATGCGTACCCAGATGGGCATCTGGCAAACTGTTTGTAGCATGCGTGCCAGAGTGGCATGCTGGCCAAACTGCTATTAGCAATGCGTGCCCAGATGGTCATGCTTCCAATACTGCTAGTAGCATGCGTGCCCAAGTGGCACGCTGTGCCATACTGCTATAACATGCGTGCCCAGAGTGCATCTGGCCATAACTGCTAGTAGTATGCGTGCCCAGAGTGCATATTGGCAATACTGCAAGTACAATGCGTACCAAGTGGCATGCTTGCCATAAGTCTAGTAGCATGCGTACCCAGAGTGGCATGCTGGGCAATACTGCAGTAGTATGCGTTGCCCAAAGTGGCAGCTGGCAATAATGCTATTAGTCATGTGTGGCCCAGAGTGGCATGCTGGCCATATTGCTAGAAGCATGCGTGCCCAGAGTGGCTGCTGTCCATACAGCTAGTAGCATGCGTGACCCAGAGTGGCCATGCTGGGCCGTACTGCTAGTAACATGCGTACCCAAGAGTGGCATGCTGGCAAAACTGTAGTAGCATCGTGCCCAGAGTGGCATGCTGGGCCATTCTGCTTATGAATGCGTGCCCAAATGGCATGCTGGCCATACTGCTAGTAGCATACATGCCCAGAGTGGCATGCCTGCAATACTGCTAGAAGGCATGGCGTTGCCCAGAGTGGCATGCTGGCAAAACTGCTAGTACATGCTGCCCAGAGTGGCATGCTGCAAATACTGCGAGTACATGCGTGCCCAGAGCGGCATGCGGCCATCACTGCTAGAGCATGCCGTGCCCAGAGTGGGCAATGCAGGCAATACTTGCGAGTACATGCGTGCCCTAGAGTGGCATGCAGGCCGTTTAATAAAACTGCAAGTGAGCATGCGTGCCCAGAATGTCCCATGCTTGCCATACTGCTATTATATGCGTGCCCCAGAGTTGCAATGCTGGCCATACTGCTAGCAGTATGCGTGCCAAGAGTGGCATGCTGGCCATACTGCTAGTAGCATGCGTTGCCCAGTAGTGGCAAAGCTGGCCATACTGCATAAGCAATGCGTGACCAGAGGGCATGCTTGCCATACTAACAAGTAGCATGCGTGCCCAGGCTTTGGACGCTGCCATACTGCAAGTAGCAAGCCCTGCCCAGAGTGGCATGCTGGCAATACTGCTAGTAGTCATTCGTTGCCCCAGAGTGGCATGCTGGCAATACTGCTAGTAGCATGCGTGCCCAGAGTGGCATGCTGGCCATGCTGATTAGTAGCAAGCGTGCCCAGAGTGGCATGACTGCCCATGCTGCTAGTAGCATGCGTGCCAAGAGTGGCATGCTGGGCATGCTGCTAGTAGCATCGTGCCCAGAGTGGCATGCTGGCATGCTGCTGGTAGCAATGCTGCCCAGAGTGGCATGCTGGCCCATGCTGCTGGTAGTATGCGTGCCCAGAGTGCATGCTGGCCATGCTTGCTGGTAGCAATGCTTGCCCAGAGTGCATGCTGGCCATGCTGCTGGTAGCATGCGTGCCAGGAGTGGGCATTCTGGCCATTCTGCTTGGTAGCAGCGTGCCCAGAGTGGCATGCTGCCCATGCTGCCTGTAGCATGCGTTCCCAGAGTGGCATGCTGGCCATGCTGCTGGTAGCATGCGTGCCCAGAGTGGCATGGCTGGCCATGCTGCTATTAGCATGCATGCCCAGAGTGGGCATTGCTTGCCATGCTGCTAGTAGCATGCGTGCCCAGAGTTGCATGCTGCCATGCTGCTAGTAGCATGCGTGCCCAGAGTGCATGCTGGCCATGCAGCTAGTTTTATGCGTGCCAGAGTGGCATGCTGGCCATACTGCTGGAAGTATGCGTGCCCAGAGTGGCATGCTGGCAACATGCTAGTAGCAAGCGTGCCCAGAGTGTCATGCTGGCCCACTGCTGTTTAGTATGTGCCAGAGTGGCCAAGCTGGCCACACTGCTAGAGAATGCGTGCCCAGAGTGGCACGGCTGGCCATGCTGCTAGTAGCATGCGTGCCCAGAGTTGCATGCTGGCCAACACTACTAGTAGCATGCTTGCACAGAGTGGCATGCTGTCACACTGCTGGGTATTATGTGTGCCCAGATTGCATGCAGCCACACTGCTAGTATCATGCGTGTGCCCAAGAGTGGCATGCTGCGCACACTGCTGGTATATGAGTGCCCTAGAGTGCTTGCTGGCCACACCGCTAGTAGCAGTGGGGCCCAGATGGCATGCAGGCCACACTGGGCATAAGTTTAGCATGTGTGCCCAGAGTGGCATGCTGGCCGTAACTGCTAGTAGCATGTGTGCCCCAGAGTGGTGCATGCTGGCCACACTGCTAGTTAGCAGCGTCCCAGAGTGGCAATGCTGTCCAACAGCTAGTAGCATGTGTGCCCAGAGTGGCATGCTGGCACCTGCTATACATGCGTTGCCCAGAGTGGCATGCTGTCCATATTCTCTGGTAGTATGCGGCCACAGAGTCTGGGCATGCTGGCCTACTGCTAGTAGCATGCGTGCAAAGAGTTGCATGTTGTGCCACACTGCTATAGCATGTGTGCACCAGAGTGGCAAGCTGGCATACTACTAGTCGCATGCGTGCCCCGAGTGGCATGCTGGCCATACGCTAGTAGGCTGCGATGGCCCAAGTGGCACGCTGTGCAATACTGCTAGAAGCATGCGTGCCCAGAGTGGCACCTGGCAATACTGCTAGTAGCATGCGTACCCAGAGTGGCATGCTGGCAATATTGCTAGTAGCATGCGCATCCCAGAGTGGTATGCTGCCATGACGCATAGTAGCATGCGTGCCCAGAGTGGCATGCTGGCAATACTGCTAGTAGCATGCGTGTCCAGAATGCATCTGGCCATAATGCTATTAGCAGGTGCCCAAAGGCATGCTTGCAATACTGCTAGTATCTTGCGTGCCCAGAGTGGCAATGCTGGCCATACTGCAGTAGCCATGCGTGCCCAAGAGTGGCAAGCTTTCCAATACTGCTAGTAGAATGCGTCCCAGAGTGGCAAGCTGGCCATACTGATAGAGCATGCGTACCCCAGAGTGGCATGCAGGAAAATACTGCTAGTAGCATGCGAGCCCAGATTGGCAATGCTGGCCATACTGCTAGTAGCATGCGTGCGCCAGAGTAGCAATGCTGGCCATACCAGCAATAGTATGCGTGCCAGAAGTGGCATGCTGGCCCATACTGCTAGTAGCATGAGTGCAGAAAGAGTGGGCATGCGCCACACTGCTAGTAGCATGCTTGCCCAAGTGGCACCCTTTGGCCATACTGCTCGTAGCATGCGTGCCCAGATGGCCACGCTGGCAATACTGCTAGTAGCATTCTTACCCTGAGTTGGCATGCCTGGCAAAACTGCTAGTAGCAAGGCGTCACCAACCAGAGTGGCATGCTGGCCATAACTGCTAGTACATGCGTGCCCAGAGTGGCACGCTGGCCTAACTGCTTGTAACTTCTCCCAGAGTGGCATTCTGTCCATACTGCTAGTTAGTATGCGTCCCATAGTGGCAATGCTGGCAATACTGCTAGTAAGCATGCGTACCCAAGTGGCAAGCTGACCATACTGCTATGTAGCATGCGTACCCAGAGTGGCATGCTGGCCAATACTGCAAGTAGTATGCGTGCCCAGAGTGGCAGGCTGGCAAATAATGCTAGTAGCATGCGTGCCCAGATTGGCAAGCTGTCCATACTGCTAGTAGCACAAGCTACCCAGAGTGGCATGGCTGGCCTACTGCTAGTAGCCTGCGTACCCAGAGTGGCATATGCTGGCAATTACTGCTAGTACATTCGTGCCCAGAGGGCATGCTGGCCAACTGCTAGTAGCCATGCGTGCCCAAAGTGCATGCTGGCCGTACTGCAAGTAGCAAAGCGTACCCAGAGTGGCCATGCTGGCAATACTGCTATGTAGCATTCGTGCCCAGATTGGCATGCTGGCCATACTGCTAAGTAGCAGCGTGCCCAAAGTGGCATGCTGGCCATACTGCTAGTAGCGTTCAATGCCAGATTGGCATGCCCTGCAATCCGGCTAGTAGCATGCGTGCCCAGAGTGGCATTCTGTCAATACTGAGCGAGTACATGCGTAACGCCAGAGCCGGCATCTGGATATAACTGCTAGTAAAGCATGCGTGCCCAGAGTGGGCATGCATGCAATTACTGCGAGTAGCAAGCGTGGCCCAAAGCGGCCTGCTGGCCTACTGCTAGTAGCATGGCGTGCCCAGAATGGCATGCTTGCCATACTGCTTGTAGTATGCGTGCCCAGATGGCATCTGGCCATACTGCTAGTAGTATGCGTGCCAAGAGTGCTGCTGGCCATACTGCTAGTAGCATGCGCAACCACAGAGTGGCATGCTGGCCATACGGCTAGAAGCATGCATGCCCCAGAGTGGCATGCTGGCATACACAGTACCATACCGTGCCCAGAGTGGCACGCTGGCCCATACTGCTATTACAGCGTGCCCAGAGTGGCGCATGCCTGGCAATAACTGCTGGAGTAGCATGCGTGCCCAGAGTGGCATGCTGGCAAACTGCTATAGGAATGCGTGCCCAGAGTGGTAACCTGGCCATACAGCTAGTAGCAATGCGTAACCCAGAGCGGCATGCTGGCCATACTGCCGGTATCATGCGATATACCCAACGGCATGCTTGGCCATACTGCTAGTAGTAGAAAGTGCGTTCCCAGAGTGGCATGCTGGCCATACGCTAGTAGCTGCGTGCCCATGGCTAAGCTTGCAATACATGCTAGTAGCATGCGTCCCAGATTGGCATGCTGGCCATACTGCAAGTGGCATGCGGTCCCAAGTGGCATGCTTGCAATACGTGCTAGTAAGAATGGTGCCCAGAGTGGCACGCTGGCCATAACTGCTAGTAGCATGCGTACCCAGATGGCATGCTGGCAATACTGTTAGTAGCAATGCTGCCCAGAGTGGCATGCTGCCATAATGCTATTACAATGCGTGCCCAAGTGGCATGCTGGCCATACTGCAATGTAGCATCGTGGCTCCAGAGTGGCACTCTACCTGAACATACTGCTAGTAACAAGCTTGCCCAGAGTGTGCATTCTGGCCATACTGCTAGTAGTATGCGTTGCCCAGATTGGCATGCTGGCAATAACTGCTAGTAGCATGCGTACCCAGAGTGGCATTCTGGCCATAACTTCTAGTACATGCGTACCCAGAGTGGCCTGCTGGCAATACTGCTAGTAGTATGCGTGCCCAAAGGGGCAGGCTGGCAATAATGCTAATAGCCTGTGACCCAGAGTGGCATGCTGGCCATATTGCTAGTAGAGATCATGCGTGCCCAGAGTGGCATGCTGTCCCCATACTGCTAGTAGCATGCGTACCCAGAGTGGCATGCTGGCAATACTGGTAGTACATGCGTGCCCAAGTGGCATACTGGCCATCTGCTATTAGAATGGCGTGCCCAAAGTGTCATGCTGGCCATACTGCTAGTAGCATCATCATGCCCATAGTGCATGCCTGCAAAACTGCTAGAAGCATGCGTGCCCAAGTGGCAGCTGGCAAACTGCTAGTAGCATGCGTGCCCAGAGTGGCATGCTGGCAATACTGCTAGTAGCATGCGAGCCAAAGCGGCATGCTGGCCATACTGCTAGTTAGCATGGCGTGCCCAGAGTGGCATGCTGGCAATGCTGGCGAGTACAGCGTGCCCAGAGTGGCATGCTGGCCATACTGCGAGTTGCATGCGTTGCCGCAGAATGGCAATGCTTGCCATACTGCTAGTAGTATGCGTGCCCAGAGTGGCTGCTGGCCATACTGGCTAGTATGCATGGCGTGCCCCAGAGTAGTGGGGGGGCATGGCATGCCATACGTGTCTGTGGCGGGGGAAGCATGCGTGCCCATAGTGGCATGCTGGCCATACTACTAGTAGCATGCTTCCCAGAAATGTGGCACCGCTGGGCCATACTGCTAGTAGCATGCGTGCCCAGAGAGGCATGCTGGGCAATACTGCTAGTAGCATGCCGTGCCCAGAGTGGCATGCTGGCCATACTGCCTAAGTAGTATGCGTGCCCAAAGTGGCATGCTACCATACTGCTAGAAGCATGCGTGCCCAGAGTGGCTGCTGGCCATACTGCTAGTAGTATGTTGTGCCCAAGTGGCACACTGTCCATACTGCTAGCAGCATGCGGTGCCCATAGTGGCACGCTTGCAATACTGCTAGTAGCATACGTGCCCAGAGTGTCATGCTGGACTTACTGCTAGTACATGCGTGTCGAGAGTGGCATGCTGGCCATACTGCTTATAAGCATGAGCGTGCCCAGAATTGCACGCTGGCCATACTGCTAGTATCATGCGTGCCCAGAGTGCATGGCTGACACATTCTGCTAGTACATGCGTGCCCAAGTGGCACGCTGGTCCATACTGCAGTAACATGCTTGGCCCAGAGGTGCGTGCTGCCTTACTGCTAGTAGCATGCGTGCCCAAGTGGCATGCTGGCCATACCTGCTAGTAGCATGCAGCCCCAGAGAGGCACGCTGGCCATACTGCTAGTATCATGCGAGCCCAGAGTGGCATGCTGGCCATACAGCTAGTAGGATGCATCCCCAGAGTGGCTAAACTCGGCCATACTGCTAGTAACATGGCGTGCCCAGAGTTTGCGTGCTGGCTTATGCTAATTAGCATGCCGTGCCCAGAGTGGCATGCTGGCCATACTGCTATGACATGCGACCCAGAGTGACATTCTGGCAATACTGCAAGTATCATGCGTGCCCAGAGTGGCATGCTGGCCATACTGCTAGTAGCATGCATCCCAGAGTGACATACTGCAATACTGCTAGTAGCGTGGTGCCCAGAGTGGCATGCTGGCAATACTGCTAGTAGCATGCGTAGCCAGTGTGGCATGCTGCCAATACTGCCCTAGTAGCATGCGTGCCCAGAGTGGCATGCTGGCATACTGACTAGTATGCGTGCCCAGAGGGCATGCTTGCAATACTGCTAGAAGCAGCATGCGTGCCCAGAGAGGCAGCTGGCCATACTGCTAGTATCATGCATGCCCCTAGGTGCGTGGCTGCCTTAACTCTAATAGCATGCGTGCCCAGAGTGGGCATGCTGGCCATACTGCTAGTGGACATGCGAGCCCAGAGTGACATGCCTGGCAATACTGCTAGTATCATTGCGTGCCCGAGTGCATGCTGGCCATACTGCTAGTAGCATGCATGCCCAGAGGTGACATATCCTGGCCAATACTGCTAGTAGCGTGTGTGCCCATAGTGGCATGCTGTGCAATACTGCTAGTACATGCGTGCCAAGTGGCATGCTGGCAATACTTGCAGTAGCCATGCGTGCCCAGAGTGGCAATTCTGGCAATTACCTGCTAGTAGCATGCGTGCCCAGAAGGCATGCTTGCAATACTGCTAGTACATGCGGTTGCCCAGAGTAGGCATGCTTGCAATTACTGCAGCACATGCGTGCCCCAGAGTGGCATGCTGCAATACTGCATAGCATGCGTTGCCCAGAGGTGGCATGCTGGCAATACTGCTAGTAACATGCGTGGGCCCAGTGGCATGCAGGCAATACTGCTAGTAACATGCGAGCCCGAGAGTGGACATGCTGGCAATACTGCAGTACATGCGTGCCCAGAGTGGCATGCATGCCATGAGTTTAGCCACCTTGACCTAGCCACTAACATCAATCATACTATGTCAGTTATCTGTTCATTTCAAGTATGTTACGATGATTCCTGCTGGGCTGAAGGCAGAAGACAGAAGAGGTTCTCAGGAGAACACTTAGACCGATATATAACATCAAAGTAGATGATGATCACTTCAAGTAAGTCCATGACAGCTGTACATTAAAATGTTCAAATAAAATATAACCGAAAGTTGTTAGGTAAGACATATCAACTAGGTATCTTTTATTATGAAACTTTCGCCACACAGTAGGCTTCTATCAGTCAAGTACAGAAAAGTTGATAGAAGCAGAAGCTACTTGAGAGGGGCTGGATTTGAGAGGGACCTGACCTCTCAACATCTGAGTTCTTACCTCTCCTGTGGCCTACGTCTCACCTCTTGGCGCTATAAAAACTCCAAATCCTGTCACTTTCTTCTCCTATTGTTTTTCATATTATGGAACAATGCTCTTCTCCAGACTGAGGACTGACCACCTCAAAACTTAAGGTGATGGACTGATTAACATCGTCTTCAAGTATCTTCTGCTTCTATCAGACTTTTCTGTACTTGACTGAAGAAGCCTACTGTGTAGGCCGAAACGTTTCATAATAAAGAACCTAACTGTTTTGCATTATGTGTCTTACCTAACAACTTTCGGTATTTATAACCATTTTAATGTATCAATCTTCAGACACTGCCACACAAGGGTATCTGGTACAGACCTCAATCAACTGGAAAGAGCCCTTCATTATTGAGAGTGCGGGAGCTGGATTGAGAGGACCTGACTTCTCAACATCTGAGTTCGTACCTCTCCAGTGGCCGTTACGCGTCTCAATACCTCTTGGCCCTCTAAAAAGCTCCATCCAACCTGTCACTTCATCTCCATATTGTTTCATAACTATTGAACAATGCTCATCTCCAGAACTGAGGGACTGACCACCTCAAAATTTAAGGGTGATGGACTGATTACATCGTCCTTCAAGTAGTCTTCTGCTTCTATCCACTTTTCTGTACTTGACTGAAGAAGCCTACTGTGTAGGCGAAACGTTTCAATAAAAAGATACCTAACAGGTTGCATATGTTCTTACCATAACACAGTCAGCTGTGTTGGCTGTTTCCAAAACGTGCCCATGAGATTTTAATCATCTTTCAGAATTGCCAACTGCAAAGTATCACGGTAACTTCGGGTTGGACTGTATAAATAAACAAAGAGTTATTGTACTCAATCAGACAGTGGTTATCACTCTAAATCCTAACATTTCTTTTAAGCATAATTTATTCCCAAAAGTATCCTTTATAATCACGGTAAATTGTATCTATGCCAACTCATATCCATTCGATGATGGAGAGACGTGGAGCGATTATCTACTATTCTGGTAAGTGAAATTAATGTACAATGTTGCATATATTCTCATGTATTTCAGAAGCAACGACAACGAATTATTGAAGAATACATATAATTCAAGTGAAAATTGCAATATTCGCCACAAGTAAAGAAAAATACTTCATATCAATTGTCTCTGCTCTTCAGCGTGTTCTGATCATAGTTCTGGTGGCCAGGAAATCAGTTGCGTGGGCACTTCCCTTTAACAAACACAGTGATTTTATTAAACTTCAGCTGTTTTCCGCGCTTCAACGACTCTACAACAGCTCTTCTTGCATTTGTTAACAAGACACACAGGTGTGGGGCTGTCTTTGGGAAACCTCGTTCACTGTGGCTCAAACTGTTTCTCATAGTTCTTTCGCCCATCTCCAGCTGTTTGAAGGAGGCATTTCGGTACAGAAAGTGTTTTGACCCTATAACATGTCCTCCTGATATCTACACTCTTGGTATCTCCTCAAGAACGCACTCGTTGGAGAACCAGACGCACATTTTATTTTTTGTAAGTTTCTTTTGACAGTATTTGTGCGATGTGTTTTGTTTCCCATCTAGAAAGAATAATTAAATCTCTCCGAGGTGTGCTGACATCTTCATGTATGTCATTAGTGCCTAGGAAAGCTGTGGTTGTACTTTCTGTCAATGCTGACAAGCAACAGCCAAGACTGTTCGCACGAGTTTACCTAGACATCCAGTCAAGACGTGAAAATTGGGCATTGCTGTGCTTTCTCAGGTCCCAGGCCAGCTGCTGTCTCGATGGGGTGCTGGTGCTTTCTCAATTCCCAGGCCAGCTGCTTTTTCAGGGCTGCTGGTGCTTTCTCAGGTCCAGGCCAGCTGCTTTCTCATGAGCTGTTGGAGCATTCTTTCTCAATTCCCAAGGCCAGCTGCTGTCTCAAGAGCTGTTGGTGCTTTCTCAATTCCCAGCCAGCTGCTGTCTCATGAGCTGTTGGGTGACTTTCCTCACAATTCCCAGGCCAGCTGCGTCTCATGGCTTGCTGGTGCTTTCTCAATTTTCCCAGGCCAGCTGCTGTCCTCATGAGCTTGGTGTCTTTCTCATTCCCAGGCCAGCTGCTGTCTCATGAGCAGTGGTGCTTCTCAATTCCAGGCCAGCTGCTGTCTCATGAGCTGTTGGTGCTTTCTCAATTCCCAGGGCCAGATCTGTCTCATGAGCTGTTTGGTGCTTTCCTCTCAATTCCCATGCCAGCTAGTCTGTGCTCATGGGATGATAAGTACTGAAAGTTAATTTTCAAAAGCTAGCAAAAATTCACCTTATGGAAACATCAACTAGCCAGGAGTTGGCGAACCTTTTTGAGAAAATGATCCTGAAACTGGCGAATAAATCGTTTGAAAATTACTCTCGCATAGTAATGGGAATTTTGAAAACATATTTTTATTATTATAATTATTATAATAGGGGTATTTTAGAAATTCTTAATGAGAACAACTAAATAATTGAAGGCTTCTAGAAGTCTTTTATAGGGAAAAATAATTCTAGCTGATTGTTTTCAGTGTTTGTTACGAATTACGTATTATTTAACATAATTCGCAAGAGGTAAAAATAAAAAATAAATGACAAGTGATTACAATGGTATAGTAATTTGCTACGTTTGCGAATGTAGGTTTATTCACTGTTTTATTATTAATAAAAGGGAAACAGAGACCATTAAAGTAATTAATACATTTATTAGGCCATGTTGCAACATTTATTATCAATGTTTAAAAAAAATTCGACTGTACATTATAAGCAACATGCAAAATTTTACATTAAAATCAGTTAAGCCTTTTAGGGTTCATATTATAAAATCTAAATAAAATTCAAGAAAGTGGAAAATAATCATTTTTAATACTCATTATAATTTTGGTTGATGGTCAGAATTGAGGCAAAAGTCTTGGGAAAACTGCTAGTATCAATGCGTGCCCAGAGTGGCATGCTGGCGCAGGCTGCTAGTAGCATGCGAGCCCAGAGTGGCAGCTGCAAACTGCTAGTATCATGCGTGCCCCAGCTGTGGGCATGCTCGCAAGCTGCTAGAAGCATGCGTGACCAGAGAGGCATGCTGGCCATGCTGCTAGTATATTGCTGCCCAGAGTGGGCATGCTGGCAATACTGCTAGTAGCAGCGTGCCCAGAGTTTCATGCGGCCATGCTGCTAGTAGCATTGCCGTGCCCAGAGTGTCATGCTGTCCATACTGCAAGAAAGATGCGTTGGCCCAGAAGTGGGCATGCTGGCCATACTGCTAGTAGCATGCGTGCCCAGATTGGTCCATTGCTGGCCATGCTGCCTGGTAGCATGCGTGCCCAGAGTGGCATGCGGCCATGCTGGCTAGTAGCAAGCCGTGCCCAGGAGTGTCATGCTGGTCATGCTGCTAAGTAGCATGCGTGCCCAGAGTGGCATGCTGGCCATGCTGCTAGTAGCATGCGTGGCCCAGAGTGGCATGCTGGCCATACCTGGCAGTAGCATGCTGCCCAGAGTGGCATGCTGGCATACTGCTAGTACATGCGTGCCCAGAGTGGCATGCTGGCCATACTGCTAGTAGGTATGCGTGCCCAGAGGTCAATGCTGGTCATCTGCAATTAGCATGCGTTGTGCCCAGAAGTGGTGCATGCTGGACCATGCTGCTAGTACAGCGTGCCCAGGAGTGGCATGCTGGCCAACTGTCAAGTAGCGATGCCTGCCCAGAGTGGCATGCCTGGCCATGCTGCTAGTAGTATCGTGCCCAGAGTGCATGCTGGCCATATGCTGGAAGCATGCGTGCCCAGAGTGGCAAGCTGCCAAACTGCAGAAGGCATGCGAGCCCAGGAGTGGCATGCTATCCATGGCTGCTGGTATCAAGCGTGCCCAGAGTGCCATGCTGGCCATACTGCAGTACCATGCGTGCCCAGAGTGGCAATGCTTGGCCATGCTGCTGGTAGCATGCGTGCCCAGAGTTGGCATGCTGGCCATCTTGCCTAGTAGTATGCCGTGCCGCAGAGAGTGAGCATGCAGCTGTAGCATTCTTACCCAGAGAGGCATCTGGCCTAGCTGCTGGTAGCATGACGGTGCCCAGAGTGGCATGCTGCCCATGGCTGCTGGTAAGCATGCGTGCCCAGAGTGCATGCAGGCCATGCTGCTGGTAGCATGCGTAGCACATGAGGACATGCTGGCCAGCTGCTAGTAGCATGCGTGCCCAGAGTGGCAAGCTGGCCATGCTGCAGGTACATGCGGCCAAGAGTGGCATGATGGCCATGCTGTCTATTTAGCATGCTTGCCCAAGTGGCATGCTGGCCATCGCTAGTAGCAAGCCGTGCCCAGATTTGCATGCTGGCCTAAGCTGCTGGTTATCATGCGTGCCCAGAGTGGCATGCTGGCCATGCTGCAGAGTATTCAGCGTGGCCCAGAGTGCATGCTGGCCATTCTGGCAGAGTAGCATGCGTGCCCAGAGTGGCATGCTGGCCATGCTGCTGGTATCATGCGTGCCCATAGTTGCATGCAGGCCATGCTGTCTGGAAGCAATGCGTGCCCAGAGTGGCATCTGGGCCATGCTGAGCTTGTTAGCATCGTGCCCAGAGTGGGCATGCTGGCCATGCTGCTAGTAGCATGCTGCCCAGATATGGCATGCTTTGGCCTGCTGCTAGAGCATGCGTGCCCAGAGTGGCATGCTGGCAATGCTGCTAGTAGCGTGCGTGCCCAGAGTGGAATGCTGGCCATGCTGCATAGTAAGTATGCGTGCCCAAGTGAATTCCTGGCCATGCTGCTAGAAGTCTAATCGTGGCCCAGAGTGGCATGACTGCCATACTGCATGAATATTGGCGTGCCCATAGTGGCAAGCTTGCCTCACTGCTAGTAGCATGCGAGGCACAGAGTGGCATTCTGGCCATGCGCTAGTAGCATAACGTGCCCAGAGTGGCATGCTGGCCATACTGCGGAAGAATGCTTGCCCAAGTGTCATTCTGGCCACACAGCAAGTAGCATGCGCGCACAGAGTGGCATGCTGGTCACACTGCTGTAGTACGTGTTGCGCCAGAGTGGCATGCCGGCCACAACTGCTATTACAAGCGTGCTCAGAGTGGCATGCAGGCCACACTGCTTTGTATTATGATATGGCCCAGAGTGGCATGCTGGCCATACTGCAGTAGCATGTGTGCCCAGAGTGGCAAGCTGTCCACCTGCTAGACTGCGTGCCCAGAGTGGCATGCAGGCCATACTGCTGGGTAGTACGTGCCCATAGTGGCAGTCTGGCCATGCTGTGGGTACATGCGTGCCCAGAGTGGCATGCTGGCCATGCTGCTGGTAGCAGCGTGCCCCAAGTGGAATGCCTGGCCCCATGCTGCTGGTATGCATCGTTGCCCCAAAGAGTGGCATGCTGGGCCATGCTGCTGGTAGCATGCGTGGCCCAGAGTTGCATGCTGCCGATGCTGCTGGTAGCAAGCCGTGCCCAGAGTGGCATGCTGGCCATGCTGCTGGTAGCAAGCGTGCCCAGAGTGGCACGTTTGCCATGCTGCTGGTAGCCATGCGTGCCCAGATTTGCATGGCTGGCCATGCGCTGGTAAGCATGCCGTGCCCATAGTGGGGCAGTGCTGCCACACTGCTAGTAGAACTGCGTGTGCCCGAGAGTGGCATGCTGGCCACACTGCTGTAGTATGTGTGCCCAGGAGTGGCATGCGGGCCACACTGCTAGTAGCATGCGTGTGCCCATAGTGGCAATGCAGCCCATGCTCAAGTAGGCACGTGTGCCCCCAGTGGCAAGTCAGGCCATACAGCTTGAGACGTATGCGTGCCCAGAGTAGGCATGCTGGCCACCCAGCTAGAAGCAATGCGTGCACAGAGTGCATTCTGGTTCACACTGCCAGGTAATTATTGTGCCAGTAGTGGCAATTGCTGGCCACACTGCAATAGCATGCCGTGCCCAGATGTGGCAAGCAGGCCACAACTGCTGGGATATGAGTCCCAGAGTGGCAGTTGCTGGCCATACTGCTCGTAAGCAGGTGTGCCCATAGTGGCATGCTGGCCACACGCTAGTAGCATGCGTGCCCAGTAGTGGCATGCTGCATACTGCAGTTAGTAATGCGTGCACAGAGTGGCATGCTGGCCATATCTGCTAATTAGCAAATGCGTGCATAAGAGTGGCATGTTAGTCCACACTGCTAGTACATGTTTGTGCCCAGAGTGGCATTCTGCCTATACTGCTAGTAGCATCGTGCCCAGAGAGGCATGCAGGCCATACTGCTAGTAACAAGCTTCCCAGAGTGGCACGCTGGCAATACTGCTAGTAGCAAGCCTGCCCAAGGGCACGCTGTCAATAACTGCAGTAGCATGCGTACCCAGGGTGGCAATTCTGGCAATACGCTAGAAGCATGCGCACCCAGAGGTGGCATGCTGGCCATACTTGCTATCAGCAATGCGTGCCCAGATGGCATGCTGGCTACAATACAGCTAGAAGCATGACGTGCCCAAAGTGGCCTGCTTGCCAATACTGCTAGGAGCATGCGTGCCCAGAGTAGCAAGCTGGCCAAACTGACTAGTAGCATGCGTGCCCAGGTAAAGGGGCAACTTGCAATACTCTAGTAGAATGCGTTGCCCAGAGTGCACTCTGGCCAAACTGCTAGTAGCCATTCGTACCCAGAAGTGGCATGCTGGGCCATAGCGCCTATTACATGCGTGCCCAGAGTGGCATGCTGGCCATACAGCTAGTAGCATGCGTTGCCCAAGTAGCCTTGCTGGCCATACTGCAAGTAGTATGCTGCCCCAGAGTGGCATGCTTGGCCATGACAGCTATTAGCATGATGTTCAAAGAGTGGCATGCCGGCCACACTGCAGTAGCAGCTTTGCCCAGATGGCCACCCTGGCCATACTGCTAGTAGCAAGCGTGCCCATAGTTTGGCACGCTGGCAATACTGATATTAGCATGCGCACTATCCAGAGTGGCATGCTGCCAATACAGGCCTAGTAGCATGCGTGCCCAGAGTGGCATGGCTGGCCATACTGCTAGTAAGCATGCGTGCCCCAGAGTGGCACGCAGGCCATACTGCTAGTAACATGCTTGCCCAGAGTTGCATTCTGCCATACTGCTATAGTATGCTTCCCAGAGTGGCATGCTGGCAATACTGCTAGTAAGCATGCGTACCCAGAGAGGCAAGCAGACCATACTGCGTAGTCTAGCAATTCTTACCCAGAGTGGCATGCTGGCAATACTGCTAGTAGAAATGCGTGCCCAAAGTGGCAGCTTGCAATTATGCTAGTAGCATGCGTGCCCAGAGTGTCATGCTATCCAACTGCTATAGCATGCGTACCCAGAGTGGCATGCTGGCCGTACTGTATAGCATGCGGACCCCGAGTGGCATGCTGGCAATACTGTCTAGTAGCATGCGAACCCAAGTGGCATGCTGGCCATACTGCTTAGTAGCATACCACTGTGACAGATGTGAGTGGTAGGGTGAGCGAGATTGGGGAAACAGTAGTGATTCGGAGATAAAATGTAAGGGGTTGATTACTAGAGATAATGGCGTGTGGAAAAGGCGAGATAGTTTGAGGGAGGACGTTAGTTGTTTGGTGGTGGGGGACGTTAGATGGTTGGGAAGGCCAAAGTTCTCAGTGACAATGAGTGTTTACAGGTTGCATATTATGGGTAGTGGGGTGTTATGGGTTGTGTGGCTTCAGTGGACAACGTCAGTGTTATTACAGGATAGAATTCATTTAGATAGATAGATAGAGATAGAGAAAGATAAATAGAGAGAGAGAGAGAGAGAGAGAGAGAGAGAGAGAGAGAGAGAGAGAGAGAGAGAGAGAGGAGAGAGAGAGAGAGAGAATCTTTTCTTGCTTTCTAGCTTCATGTCAACATTTCCATCATTAAAAATGAACATAGGAACATAAGAAAGAAGGAACACTGCAACAGGCCTACTGACCCATGCGGAGCAGGTCCATGTCCCCCCCACCGGATAAGCCCAATGACCCACCCAGTCTGGTCACATCCACTCAAGGAAGAAGCACGGCACCAGACCCAGCAGCAAAAGCATGTCAAGTCCAACTTACACCCACCCACGCCCACTCATGTATTTATCTAACCTATTTTTAAAACTACACAACGTTTTAGCCTCAATGACTGTACTCGGGAGTTTGTTCCACTCATCCACAACTCTATTACCTAACCAGTGCTTTCCTGTATCCTTCCTGAATCTGAATTTTTCCAACTTGAAACCATTGCTGCGAGTCCTGTCTTGGCTGGAAATTTTAAGCATGCTATTTACATCCCCTTTATTTATTCCTGTCTTCCATTTATACACCTCGATCATATCCCCCCTAATTCTACGCCTTTCAAGAGAGTGCAGATTCAGGGCCCTCAGTCTATCCTCATAGTGGAGATTTCTGATACATGGGATCATCTTTGTCATCCTCCTCTGTACGTTTTCCAGAGCATTCATATCCATTCTGTAATACGGTGATCAGAACTGAGCAGCATAGTCTAAATGAGGCCTAACCAAGGATATATAGAGTTGAAGAACACCCCGAGGACTTCTATTATTTATACTTCTAGATATGAAGCCAAGAATTCTGTTAGCTTTGTTGCGAACACTAACGCACTGTTGTCTTGGTTTTAGATTACTGTTAACCAGAACTCCTAAATCCTTTTCGCATTCAGTAGTAGTAAGATCTACATTATTTAGTTTATATGTCGCATGGTTATTTTTCTGTCCAACATTTAGAACTTTGCATTTGTCTATATTAAACTGCATCTGCCACTTCTCCGACCATTGCATCAGTCTATTGAAATCATCTGGAGTGCTCTCGTGTCCTCATTAGAATGAATTGGACGGCCTATTTTGGTGTCATCAGCAAATTTGCTAAACTAATTTTCAGTCTCCAAACTGTTCCTTACTTGATAATTTCTGGTTTGTCAATTAGTGCAGACTGCTGCTAAAAGCCTTGTGTGGGTATCATAGCTACCGGTGTCTCCACTCATAATCATGAACAACCTTCATCTCCAGTATGAACATCACTTCCCATTTTTCCCTGCCACAATTATTCCTCCTTTCTCATCTTGCTATTTGTCTTTGTTCCTGCAGTCCCGTTATATTTTTTTCTCTATTTTTTTGTTGTTGTTGCAAAAACCTAACTTGCCTTGTGCTCACTTTCCCCTTGAATTTGCTGAAATCCGGTTTATTTTATCGTTCCGGGCATCCTGACCGTGCAAATTAAATGCTTTATATTTTCATAAATGTTTTGCAAACTTTTTTTCTTCATTCTTTCGAAAGTATTTCCTGCAGCTATAAGTTAAAACATTTTTCTTTTGTCTTTTTAATAATTTTTCCCTTTCCCCAAATTTTTTTTTTTTTCAATTTTTCCCTGTATAAAACCTAATTTTAATAATTTTCCCTGGGGTTTTCCCTTAAATCCCCTTCATGCATTCCTTCCAACTTTCCCTTTCCTACCCCCTTTATTAGAAACTCTGTCTTTCCCCCATCGATTTATTCACTCACCCCTTTATAGGGCATCTCTTTTAATTTATTTCCAAAATTTTTTTCTACTTCAACAAATTTCCGTGGGGAAATTTGGTTTCCCCTAAATTTTAATCACTTCAGCTTTTCCCCTTTATTCTTTTTTGATTGTTTTTTCATTCCTCACCATTGGGGGGTTACCTTTCCTTGATTATCTATTTTTAGGTAAGAAACGTCTGTTCTTGGTGTATCATGTTCTGTATTTTATTTATCTCACACACAAAAATTTTATTATATATATATATATAATAATTATATATATATATATTTATTTATATATATTATATTTTTATATAAAAATAAAAATATATATATAAAAACACTGTCTCTGGCTGAAGGAGACTCAAACCTACAAAACCCCCGGAAAGGGTACCATGTTTTCCCCAATTTTTAACCCAACTGGCCCAATACTTGGCGTGTAGAAAGGGCGCTAAAACTTTTTGATCCAAGGCGGGCCAGTTTTCAGTTTTTTTGTATATTTCGCAAGCTCCGCAAATTCCTTGCTTTGTTCAAATCTCTAGAAGGGGGATGCTGCGGGGGGATGAGATAAAAAGGGGGTTTGAAAACCCTTTTCCCCCTAAAAACCCCGGGCTCCCTTGGATAAAAGGGTTGTAGCGCATGCTACACCCCAAGGTATTGGTCCAGGTGGGTAGAGGGGAAAAGCACTGCAAACCTTTTGTCCTAAGGTTCGTAGGTTCGAGTCCCCTTCACCCGGAGATCGGGTTTTTTTTGTATATTTCGCATGCTCCCCGCGAATTCCTTGCATTTTTTTCAAATCTTAGTAAGGCGGGTTTGCATGCGGGGGAAGAGATAAAAAGTTTAAAATTTTTCCCCCTGAAAGCTGGCTCCCTTGGATAAAAACGTGTAGCGCATGCTACACGCCAATTTTGGCCCAGTGTGGGTAGTTTGGGTTTAAAGCACGGGGGGGGGACCGGGTCCAAGGGGGTTTGAAGGTTCGGGTCCCCTTCAACCGAGATCGTGTTTGTGTATTTTTTCGCATGCTCCGCAAATTTTCCTTGCATATATTTTTTTTATATATATATATATATATATATTTTATAATATATATATATAAAATTATATATTATTTTTTTATTAAAAACACTGGCCGTTCCCCCCCGGGGAGGGGGGGCCCCCGAAAAAGAAAAATTTTTCCCAAAATTTTCCCCATCAGGGTTTTCCCCGAAGGGATTTACACTACGTTTTTTAAACTGAAAAATTTAACACCCCTCCTTCGGGGCCCAGGCACGAACTTACCTCTCCGGGCCCTCAAGTCCCCCCCCGGGTTTTCCCCCTTGAACCCCTTTCATAAATGTTATTTTTTGCTCACACCCAACAGCACGTCAAGTTTTAAAAAACCCCTTTGTCCCCATTAAACTCCTATAAAAACACCCCTCACGCTTTGCCCTTTGGGAAGCCAAGCCATTCACACAAACAATCCCCATTACCCCTCCCTCCAACCCTTTCCCTGGGCCGCCCCCTCCCCCGCTTTCCTTTCAGTGGGGGGCTGATACACTCTAAAGTCTTTCCCTGTTTCGCTCCATTCTTTACATGTAAAACCACCTCAAAACCCTTCCTCACCCTCTGGAAAAACATTTTTGGGTTAATTTCCCCCCACCTCCCCCTAATTCCAAACTACGAATTCCTGCATTATTTCCACCACACATTGCCCTGGGGAACATGACATCTCCACTCCCTTTCCCGCCTTTCCTCGCTGCAACATTCATCACCATGTTCACCAAAACCCCTTAAGAGCGTTGGGTTTAAAATATACTCCCTTTCATTCCCCTCTTTGCCTCCAAGGGCAAAGTTTTTTTGTCCCCCACAGACTTTTAAGTGCACCGCTCCCCCTTTTTTCCCCCCATCAATTCTCCCATTCACCTCTCTTTCATAGACCCCCCTCCGCTGACACGGGCCCTCCCAAAAATCCCGAATACATTCCCCCTCTCCAAATTCTCTCCCTCCCAAACTGATATCCCCAAAAATTTTTAACACCTAATCTTTTTGTTATCCTCCCTAACCCTTTCTTTTCCCGTATTCACTTTTAATTTTCTTCTTTTAAAATAACAACCAAAATTTATCCACCCAAAATCGCAACTTCTCTTCAAATCTCCCAAAGCACAGGGGTCATCAGAAAGAGCAACTGTGACAACTCCCCCTTTAGGGGTGATTCTTTAATCTTTAAAAATCCCGCACTGCCAAAAACCCCCAGCATTTTTCTTCCTTACAACCCCCCAAAACTAAAAAATATATTAAACAACCCCGGTGACATCACACATCCTTGGGCTAAGGCCCACTTTTTCTGGGAAAAAAACTCCCTCTTTCCTACTTTACTCTAACTTGAGCCTCACTATCCTCGTAAAAACTCTTCACTCTTTCATAACCTACCTCCAACACCATACACCTGCAACATCTGCCACATTGCCCCCTATCCACCCTGTCATACGCCTTTTCCAAATCCATAAATGCCACAAAAACTTCTTAGCCATATCTAAATACTGTTCATTTATATGTTTCATTTGAAAAACCCCTGGTCCACACACCCCCTACCTTTCCTAAAGCCTCCTTGTTTCACCTGCTATCCTATTCTCCGTCTTACTCTTAATTCTTCAATAATAACTCTCCATACACTTTACCAGGTATACTCAACGGACTTATCCCCCTATAATTTTGCACTCTCTTTTGTCCCCTTTGGGCCCTTTATACAAAGGAACTATGCATGCGTCTGCCAATCCCTAGGGACCTTACCCTCTTCCAACATTTAAATTTAAAAAATTGCACCAACCACTCCAAAACTATATCCCCACTGCTTTTAACATTTCTATCTTTATCCCATCAATCCCGGCTGCCTTACCCCCTTTCATTTTTCCTACTGCCTCACGAAAATTCCCCCACACTCACAACTGGCTCTTCCTCACTCCTACAAGATGTTATTCCTCCTTGCCCTATACATGAAATCACAGCTTCCCTATCTTCAACAACATTTAACAATTCCTCAAAATATTCCCTCCAAACTTCCCAATACCTCTAACTCTCCATTTAATAACTCTCCTCTCCTATTTTAACTGACAAATCCATTTGTTCTCTAGGCTTCCTTAACTTGTTAATCTCACTCCAAAACTTTTTCTTATTTTCAACAAAATTTGTTGATAACATCTCACCCACTCTCTCATTTTCCTCTTTTTCATTGCTTCACCACTCTCTTAACCTCTCTCTTTTTCTCCCCTATACTCTTCCCTCCTTGCATCACTTCTAACCTTTGTAAAAAATTCTCATATGCTAACTTTTTCTCCCTTATACTCTCTTTACATCATTCGACCAATCGTCCTCTTTCCCTCCCTCGCCCACTTTCCTGTAACCACAAACTTCTGCTGAACACTGTAAAAACTACATTTTTAAACCTACCCCATACCTCTTCGACCCCATTGCCTATGCTCTCATTAGCCCATCTATCCTCCAAATAGCTGTTTATAACTTACCCTAACTGCCCCCTCTTTAGTTTATAAACCTTCAAACCCCTCTCTTCCCTGATGCTTCTATTCTCCCTTTTATCCCATCTACCTTTTACTCTCAGTGTAGCTACAACTAAAAAGTGATTTTATCTGTGGCCCCCCCATAAACATGTACTCCCCGAAGTTACTCAACGGTCTTTTACTACCCAAA
>NW_026507482.1:0-21227 GCF_026875155.1 Cherax quadricarinatus
TACAAAAAAATATTTCACAACAAAACAATACAAAATGTTGTTTATTACTATTTTTCTATATTTTATATACACATACAGTCACAGGACATGTTTTTAGAAGTTCTGCAGCCTGTGGAAATCTTTGAAACATGGTGTCATGCACAATGGTGTTTTACACTCTAAACACATAAAACGAGTGTCTCTGCATTGTTGTGGGCATTTTTTTGTATGTGCACAGACGTAACACCTCTTCTGAGCCTTTTCTTGAAAGCAGTAGCAGGCAGTTTTGTTAGGAAGTGATCACCATGCTTCAGACAAGAAGGTAGTTGTTGATAATTACGTGGGCAGTTTTCTATTACAGGCGCTGTTCCTTGGTACAGTGGTCCCTCGTTTTTCATAGTCCGTTCCTGGAGGAGCTACTATTATCGAAATCTACGATTTGCGAATCAATTTTCCCCATAAGAAATAATGTAAATACAATTAATCCGTTCCTGACACCCAGAAGTATTAAAACAAAAAATTTTTTTACATGAAATATAGATGTAGTACATAAACAATACAATGGGAAATAATGAATGAAACATTAACAGCATAACACTTACCTTTATTGGAGATTCTTCTTAGTGTATGGGAGACTGGAGGAGGAGAGAGATTGGATTGTTTACAGTTTGGAAGGGGAATCTCCTTCCAGCAACACCTCAGGTACCAATTGCTTTTCTGGGGTTGCTTCTCTTCTCTGTTTCTTAATGCCACTAGGACCACCTTGAGTCACTGGAATCCTGTCTCGCAAAATAACTGTGGAGAGAGCTCTGTTTCTGGCATCTCTTTAACACTTCCCTAAAATGGCCCAAGACTTTGTCACTGTACATGTTGCCAACATGGCTTGCAACAACCTTGTCTGGGTGATGTTTCTCCATAAAGCTTTCCATCTTACCCCACATAGCAAAAATCTCCTTAATTTCTGAAGAAGGCACCTTCTTCCATCTCTCTTCCTCCTCCTCTGCAGCAAGATTCTGAGCTGTGATCTGTTGCTGTTCCTGCTGAAGCTCTTGCTGCTCCTCAGTGGTGAACTCTTCATTGTGATCTTCCACCAACTCTTCTACATCCTCCAAACTCACATCCAACCCCATGGAACTCCCCAGTGCCACAATTGATTTAACAACAGACATAGGCTAATCAGGGTCAGTCCCAAACCCTTCAAAATTCCTCTTGTCGACACAATCTGGCCACAGTTTTCTCCAAGTAGAGTTCAAAGTCCTGGTAGTCACTCCCTTTCATATTGTTCAATGATGTTTTTCTTAAATTCAATCGTATTTCTCACCTTTACCACAGGCTTGGCACTAGGAGCTTTCTTTGGAGCCATGGTAGCTTATTTAGTACTTCCAAGCACTAAAATGAGTGGAATATGAAATATTTCGTAGGAGCACGTGAGGGGACCTTAGCTCACTGGTAAACAATGCCAGACTGGCTGGGTAGGGAGGCCGCCCCGGCTCACACCGCACATACGCGTCCCGGACGAACTACTATTGACGAGTCAAAACCCATGATTAGCGAGCCCATGTTTATATGAAATATCCCTATGATTTCCGAAATCTATGATTCCCGAGAACTAGGAAAAGCGAGGGACCACTGTACTTGATTATTATTTGTCTTATGACAGACAAACAAAACTTGCCATATGGTGGTTTGTTTCTGGTCCTCATCTTATATATATATATATTATAAGCATTGAGCATGGAAATATCCAGAATATGGAAAAAGAGTTTTATGTACCACTTATAACTCTTGTGAACACAATCAGCAAACCCAATCTGCATGTCACATTTGTCCACTGAATGCATATTGAGGGTGTAGTCAATAACAGCTGCAGGTTTTAGAATGGGTTCATTGCTTTCTCTATGCTGCCTGCCAGTGTCTGCTATTTCATTAGGGTGAACTGATGACAACAGTGTGACATCGCATTTGTCATGCCACCAAAATGCCATGATGTCATTGGCAGCAAAGGCTTGCACCTCACCTCTACGAGTGCCAGCGTCGAACCTGGGCATATGTTTACGATTTGCACGCACTGTGCCACACACATCTGTCATGTTCACTCGCAAGAAATCACCGAGTAAGGGGCTTGTGTACCAGTTGTCAGTATATAAAATATGTCCCTTACCAAGACATGGCTCCATCATTGTTCTAACCACATCACCGGAGATACCCAGTAACTTCCTGGTATCTCGCAATGTATTACTTCCAGTGTACACAATTATATCGAATACAAGACCACTGTAACAATCACAAAGCACAAGCAGTTTTTTTACCAAAGTGTTTCCTCTTGCTTGGTATGTATTGCTTGAATGAGAGTCTTCCTTTGAACAGAATCAAAGACTCGTCAGTAACAAGCTTCCTGAAGGGATAAAAATACATTAACTGTTTTGGAGATACCATGGCATCCAATAATCCTGTTTTTTCCGTTTACTGAAAAAACATACGTTTAGCACAAATATTATTTATTAACACTGAAACCGGGGTTAAAAACCCGCTTTACCGATGTTCGTCCAGACGCTATCCAATGTGCCATAACAATGTGGCAAGACCCAGCCCATTGTCTCCTCCACCCCGGGTAAGTATTTTCAAGTATACCATGGTGTACTTCGTAGTTTTTCAGTTTTTTTCCCTGCATAATTTATCAGGGGGAAAATAAGTCCACCACTGGCGCCCAAGGAAAGATTCCTATCCAACCCTGTGGTTAAAAAAGGGTGCCAAAAATAGTGGGATGGAAATTGAAGGTTGTTTTGGGAAGTTTGGGTTACCTGAGAAGCCCGGTGCGGTTGTGGGGAATTGCTTCTGTTGTGCCTACACTTCAAGCGTTAGGAGCATGGCTTGGTGCCCATGGGGAAACTACCCCAAGCACTTTTATAGTTGAAAATCACTCATTCACCGCTGTGTTTTACAGCCGGTGACTGGTGACTCTTCATTGGAAACAATGTTATGGCGCATTTAGGTATATCTGAAGCTTACTGGAGTAACACACTCTATACAGATTTTTTCGACAGATTTCCATACTTCTCCCCAAGCCTGGTCTGATTGGATTTAAAATAAGAGAGGAATAACCCCAGAAAAGACAGCCAAGCAGCAAGGGTTAATGGGCCGGGGATTCCTCCTTTAAACCGTATAGATAGTTTCAGCCACACCCTCCTCCCATCCCATTTACTCATCCCATCTTATAAAGTCATGGGACAAAGTATCCCAATTGGGTTGCATGTCTTTTTCAGTTGGGTGTACTTAAAATTACCCATTCCCATGGGTAAAAAAAAAAAAATTCTTCACATACTTAGGCCACGCTGTTTCCGCTTCATTAACCTTTTATGGTCCTTATGTCTTAATGGGGCAAGCCTTACATTACGCCAATAAATTATTCGCATAAGTTAGCCCCCTTGGGCCCAACCGGGATTAAAATTCGTACATAACTGGGGGATTCCAGTAAGTTGAATTAATTTGTGTTTTGAGATAAAGGATGAATTTCATTATAATTTTATAAACCTGTTGTTTCTAGTCAGGGCCTTAGTTGTTTTTGCCCTTTGGGAGTGGAAACATACGCAAACGTAAACACAAATACACTCTTATATAAACACTGAAACCTGGGGTCCAATCAGGCGGTCTTTGACAGTATGATTTCACACTGTGCTTTTACACATGGCATAAGCTTTTTTGTGTAAACAAAAGATACATCTCAGCCACGTTGTCTCCTTCCATGTGTAGGTGGAGTTTGGTGAATATTGTTTGCCATGGGGTACAGTAGTATCTGTGCTTTCCCCGACAATAATTTCCATCAGGGGTTCGTCAAAGAAAAACCAAAAAATCCATTACTGGCATTGTTCCCAGTGTACAAGATGGCCGATTTCCCCTTTGACTTTCACAAAGTGATGGGGATTGGGAACAAAATGGCAGCTTCCTGCCAATCCCGGGGCTCTGCTGGGGGGTACTGGATATTTTACAGGTGGTTTGGTTTTGGAATTTTGGTTGTGGAGGTGGTGTGGTGGGTGGGTGGGGGGTGGTGGGGCCCTTTTTTGTAGATCACGAGGAGCGGCATGGGGGGAGGTGGGGGGCAGCATGGCCCACGCTGGGGCCCATGGCCCCGGCCCACCACTACCACCCCGCACTTTTCCCCCCAGTTGCAACACTTCATCTTCATTTTTACCGCTGTTCCTGTTGTACAGCCATGGGATGTACTCCCCAAAATGACTCCTTCACCTTGGAAAAGCATATGTCACCTACCCGAACGCATAATCGTTGTATTACTGCGCTTTACTGAGAATATTCCACTTTACTCCACACAGGAACTGTTTTCAAAAGCTTTTATTCAAATTTACTATCACTATCGCACCAATGCTCATATCTAGTCCTGGGGTTTTGGGGAAAATAGGAGTTTCCTCTTTATTTTGATACAACGGAACATGAACAAAAAGCCAAGAGCAAGGTGGAAGGCTGAGGGCCCCTGGGTTTCCTCACTGTTTACCGGTATTATGGTCATTAGTTTCAGCCACAACCTCGCCAAAAAAAAATTGAAACTCATCTTTTACTGGCACTACTCCCGTATTAGAACGTCCTGGGGGAACAAAAGTACCCAAATTCGTCGAGGGTGACGAGCTTCTTACCCCGAGCATGGGGGAACAAGGGTACTAAAATGGCATTCCCACAATACGCCCCTGGGTCCCCGAATTTTTTTTTTACCACGCACACCGACCACACAACCATTTTCCCCACATCTAGGCTCCAGCTGTTTCCCGTTAAAAATTTGAACCCGCTAGAATTAGGTACTAGTATGTCATAACCTTGGCGTGAAACCCCTTACATTACGGCACCAACCCTAAAAGGGGTTAATGTAGAAAAACCTGCATTAGTGTGCAACTTCTTTGTACTGACCTTGGAGTATTTATTTCTGTACTATGTGGGTTAGAATTTCAGTAAAGTTGATTTAATTTTGTTATCATTTGTACGATAATAAGGGATAAATTTTACATTTATTATTTCCCCAAATATCACTTAAGTATTACTGTAAGTCCCCTTTACGGGGTAAAAACTCGGTTTTAGTAATTTTTTACCCCTTGGGGGGACCTGCAAAGCTGAAGCCAAATACACTCTCTGCTACAGTTTTAAAAGAAAAAGGGAAATTTTAAGCAGAAGTTATAATTTCATTGGTCTTTCCTTATTTTGACTAGGCTACCCTTTCATTTTTAAAAGACTTGCGTCTTCAGCATTCATAGCAACTTTTATAATGTTTCAATAAATTTTACTGCACAGTTTCTATATCATTGTAATAATTATTATATAGTAAAAGATAAAAAAACATTATGAAAAAAAATGGATATCAATTTTTCGGGAAAAAAGTAACGAGAAGGCCAAATTTAGAATAAAATGTTAATAGAAATTTTCGTAATTGTTAAAAAATTTTTTCCTTTAAAAATATTTTTGTTTTTAGGTAAACAGTGCTTGAATATTTGAAAGTTAAGCAAAACTTTATTAAAAAAAAAAAATTTAAATGAGTAAAAAGACACTGAGCAAATATTCAGGACATTTCATTATTGAAAAGTTTTGGTCCTGGGACTTTATGCACTCCAAATTTTTGGGTGCAAGTGTCCCAGGACCAAAATTTTTCAAAAAATGCCTAAGTGTTTGCTCATGTTCTTTCCACAACTTGTCATATCGATACCGAGTTTCACTCGATAATGTGAAAAGAAATTTATGTCCTAGCACCTAGGGAAAGTTGCATGGGGGGAAGTTTTAAATAAAAGGGTTACAAGAAGTTATTGTATCTGGCACCATCAAGAGAAGTTCATAGATGCTGGTGAGATCTTTTGATCCAAAGGGTTTTTGACCTTTTTAAACCCCTTGTTTAGTTTGAGCCTGCCTCCCCTTCCTTGTATTGAATTGAATCCCTCTCATTCTCCCTGGGCTGCCTTTTTAAACCTTATGAGTTTACCACTCCCATGAATGTAATAATAATGATGTGTGTATTGAAGTATAAAGCAAAGGAATGTATTGAAAAAAATTTGCAGAAAATTTAGGGGGTTTTTTGAAAGTATTTTAAAGAATAATTTTTTTTAAATATAAAAGAAGATTTTAAAAAAGAAAGATTTGGGGGTACTAAGATATTTAGTAAATTTTGCTCCTTGAAGAATTACTGCTTGGGAATATTCTTTTTTAAAGGGAACATGTTATAAAGGGGTATTGCAAAAAATATTGAAAAATTAAATTTTAAAATTAGGGGGAAGAGAATCCTTAAATTCGGTATATTAAATGCGGGGTTTTTCTATTTTTTCTATTTTCAGGAGAAAATGTAAATTTAAACCCAGAAATTGTTTTTTCAGAGAAAAAGGGGACTAGGAATGTTACATATAATGCGTTTTTTGAAAATTGCTCACGTATTTTTGGGATTTTTTACGTTTTTTTACCAAAAAAATAATTCATACCAAAAAAATCCTAAACTTTATGAGGATTTACAGTGGGGCCCCACTTATACAGCGGGTTTTGGTTTCCAGGCTACTGCCGGAAAGCAGACATCCCCGGGAAAGCGAACCCCATTTTTTCCATTAAAATCATTAAAATGCCAGGTAACAATTTACACAACAAAATTAGTTGTAATAGAACTAGGCATTAAAAACAAAAAAAAGTAAATACACACACTTTACCTCTTACTTAAAAAATTTTTGTGTTTTTAATGTAGGGTGAAGATGGTTTAATTTAGGAATCGGGTTTGGGAGGTATGGAGCCAGCCAGGTCAGTCCAACCCCCCCCCCCCCACCAGGGGGTATCCCATTTCCAAGTGAGTGTAAAAAAAAAAGCCTGTAATTGTTTTACATATGGTGGATTGGTGGTACTTTTGTCTGTTCAAATATGCAAGACTACGGGTGTCTTGCTACTTGTACTTACATTTGGGTAAAACCCTTATACACACCATCTGATTTTTCTTTGATTTTTTTTAGTTCATGTTCAAATTTACTTTTCATTTAACCATGGGGAAGGGGAAATAAGAATCATTCCTCCGAAAACCCATGGTGTTCAAAAGTCAACTAAAAATGCCGGGGAAAAAAGGGGGGGGGTAATCCCTTTTCCTGAATAATTACTAAAAAGAAAAAGAAGAAAATTGCAAAGTGGGAAGTCGGAATGTGGGGGGATTTTTGTATAGAAGGCTGAGTCCTGGCTTTAAGGAAACAAAGCTAAAGGGGGGTGGGGATTTCAATGGAGAGGAAAAATGGGATGAGGAAAGGGGTTTCTAATAGGTTGAGCAAAAGAAAGAGTAGCAATAATGTTAAAGGAAAGCTATGGCGGGAAAAGGGGACATAAAGTATTAATTCAAGGATTAGGGGATAAAAAAAAAAGGGTGGGATGTGAGAATTGGGTTTAGTAAGCGTATATGCACCGGGGGAAGAGAAAAGTAAGGGGAGAGAGAGAGTTTTTGGGAAATGTTGAGTGAATGGGGGGGATTTTTGAACCAAGTGTGAAGTGATAAATTAACACTGTGCAACTTTGGGTTCTTTTTTGAGGAAACTTTCGCCACACAGGGGCTAATTTATAAACATGTCGGTTCTTGAACCATTCATCACAAGTTGAGAGTATTTTGGGGGTTGGGGGTTTTTAATGCGAAAGTGGTAAAAATGTTTGGAGAGGGGTATAGGAAATTTGGGGGCCAGGGTAAATAAAATGGGGACCTTTAATGGCTATGTGTGAAAGGGGTTTGGTAAAAGTAATACATATTTTATGAAAAAGGGGATAAATAAATATCAAGGTATGATTAGCACAAAATAAAAGTTTGTTAGATTATGTTTGGGGAAAAAGGTTGAGGGGTAGGCTCCAGGAGTACTTTTTTTATAGAGGGGCAACTGATATACAATCATTATCATTGTAGCTACAGTTGAGTAAGAGGTAGAAAGATAAAAGGAAAATGGCAACAACAAGTAAAGGGAGTAAAAGTTATAAACAAAGGGGAGGAGGAAGTTCGGGAAAAATATAAGCAACATTGGCAAAAAGGTGGGCTGGCGGGATAGTATGGGGGTTGAAGGGGGTTTGGGGATAGTTTTAAAAATGCGTATTAGAATGTGGACAAAGTTTGGTTTAAAGGGTGGGTCAGGGGGAAAAGGGGAAGAGGTGGAATATGAAGTAAAGGGGTGATAAAAGAGAAAAAGGTGTTTTGAGAGGTATTTACAAAGCGCAAGTGTTATAAAAAGAGCAAGTAAGGAGATAAAAGGAAAGGGTGGAGAAGTGGTGAAGAGGCAAAAGGAGAGCGAGATAGTGGGGAGGTACTGTCAAAAAATTTTTAATAAAAATAAAAAAAAATTTTTGGAGTGAGTTAAACAATTAAAGAAAGACTAGGGAACAAATGGATTTGTCAGTTAAAAACAGAGGGGGGAGTTGGGAGAGGGGGAGTGGATTTTTGGTAGATGGCGGAAATTTTGAGGAACTTTTAAATGTCGACGAGAAAGGGGGCGGTAATTTCATGCATTGGCCAGGGAGGTTACAATTTTAGGAGTAAGAAAGCGGGATGTGAGGTGGGGGCGGTGCGTGAGGCATTATTAGAATGAAAGGGGTAAAGCAGCTGGAACGACGGATCTGACAGAAATTTTAAAAGCAGGGGGGACTAGTTTTGGGAATGGTTTGGATTTTTTGTTTAATAAATGATAAAAAGAGGAAGGCCCTAGGGATTGGCAGAGAGCGTGAAAGTCCCTTTTATAAAGGGAAGGGGGACAAAAGGGATTGTAAAAATTATAGAGAAATAAGTTTACTGGTATACCAGGAAAAGTGTAGGGTAGGGTTATTTTTAAAAGAATTAGGGGGTAAGACAGAATGTAAATTGCGGATGAGCGAGGATTTTTAGAGGGGGTGGGGGGATGTGTAGATAAAGGGGTTTTACATTAAACATAAGTAGCATATTTAGAAAAAGGGTAGGGAAGTTTTTATTCATTTAGGGTTTAGAAAAGGCATATATAGATGGATAGGGGAGCAATGGGCAGATGTTGCAAGTATATGGAATAGGGGGCAAGTTACTAATGCTTATAAGTTTTTATGGGGATGTGAGGCTCAGGTTGGGTGTGTAAAGAGAGGGGATTTTTCCCAGTAAAAGTAGGTATAAGACAGGAGTGTAAGTCCCATTTTGTTTAATATTTTTATAGAGGGGGTTGAAAAAAGAAGTAAATGCTATGTTTCAGGAGAGGGGGGGATTAAATTATGGGGAATTAAATAAAAAGGGGAGTGACACAGTATTTTTTTTTCTGGGATACTGTGCTTATGGGAGATTCAAAAAAAAAGTCAAAGGTTATGGACGAATTGGGGAGTGTGTGAAAGGAAAATTAAAAAAGTGAAAATAAAAAAGAGAAAGGTGAAGAGTATCAAATGATTTAATAAAAAAAATTTGGATTAAAATTGGGAGGGGAGTATGGAAGAAGGAATGTTTTCAGATACTTTTAGTTACGTGGGGCGGATGGATTTAAAAGGATGGGGTTAATCATAAATTGATAAGGAAAAAGGGTGAGGGTGCTTTGAGGTATATTGGGGGCAAAAATTTTTCTATGGAGGCAAAGGGGGGAATGTTAAAAGATAGTATTACCAACATCTTTTTGGGGTGTGAAGTTTGGGGTTTTAAAGTGCTGCAGCGGGAGGAGGGGGTGGAGGCATGGAGATGTCCGTTAAGGGCAATGGTGGTGAAAATATTAGCCAAAATCGGAGTGTGGAAATTAGGGGGTGTGGATTTAAAAAAAATTATTAGTCAAGGGCTGAAGAGGGTTTGTTGGGGTGGTTTGGCCATTTAAGAAATGGATCGAACTAGAATGAATGAGAGCGTATAAACTGTAGGGGAAGGGAAGCGGGTGGGGGTTGCCCTCAAAAGGGTTTGGGAGAGGGGTAAAGGGGTGTTGTGGGCGGGGGGTTTGGACTTCCACAACGTGCGTAGTGTGTAAATAAAGGAAAATGGACAAATGGTTTTTGGGGCCCTGACACCCTGTTGAAGTGTGAGCGGGAATATTTATGAAAGGGATGCGGGGAAACGGTTACTTTTTTATAAAACCCAAACCCCTTGAGTCCTAAAAGGGGGAAATACAATGCCAGCACTTTAAAGGGGGGGTTTGGGGTTTGGGCTTTGGAGGGATATGCATGGACCCTCGCCTAACAATTAACCATTCCTGAAGCTCAAGTTAGGTAAAATTATCGTTAGCCGAATTAATTTTCCCCAAAAAAAAATAATAAAAATCAAATTAAATTTCCGTTTTTTGACCCCCCAAAAGTGGGAAAAAAAAATTTTTTACCACATCAAATATAATTTTTAATAACAAAACTGAAGAAGACTCCCAAGTTACATGAACTTACCTTTATTAAAGTCTGGGATGATTGATGGGATGGGAGGGGGGAATGTGAATGGTGTTAATGTTTAGAAGGGGGAAACCCCCCTTCCATTAGGATTTTGAGGTGGCAAGTTTTTTCCAGGGTTATTTCCCTTTTTTCTTTTAAGCCACAAGCCCCAGCTTGAAGTCACTGGACCCGTCGCACAACTATCTGTCCAAGGGGCCTGTACCCCCCTTTCCTTTAGACGTTCCTAAGTGTTTCACAACTTTGTCATGAAATAGAAACCAGCCAGCTTGCAATAGCTGTGTAGGTATTTTTATCAAAAAATTTTTTAACATTGCCACATTTCTTTAATCTTTGAAGTAGGCAACTTCCCAATTTCTCTTCCCCTTAGGAGCAGTTTCCCCCCCCCCCCCCCCCCCCCCCCCCCCCCCCCCCCCCCCCCCCCCCCTGGTTGTTTGATTGTCCTCCCCCACCAATTTTTCCCAATCCTCCCCACTAACCTCCAACCCCAAGGATTTCCCCCAATCCCACAATGGTTTTCTAACGGGCATAGGATTCCCGGGGTTAGCCAAAACCCTTCAAAATCCCTTTTGTCTCCCCCTTCTGGTCACAGTTTCTTCCAACGATTTTCAAGGTCCCTTGTCCTTCCCCCCAACCCTTACCTAAATGTTTAAACAATTGAGGATGCTAAAGTGACTCTCCAAAACTCTTTTAGAGTAAAATTGAGTTTTGAGGTCACAAAAAGCACCTTTCAAACATAGCTTTTGTGTGAATTTTTGAATTTTTCAATGACCGCGGGCCTGGGTGCAGGAGAGGGTGTATTAAAAAGGCAAAACTTCACCCTTTAATTTAACTCAGCCCCATAAATCGCTCGCCACTCTGTGGGTGACCAGGGGCATTTCTAACACCGGGGGCCTTAAAGGGTTAAAATTTTTTTTATTAGGAAACTTTCACATTGGGGCAAATCATGGGGTAACCAGTCTGAAAAAGTCCCTATTACCCAACCCTTTCTGTTTGCCCTCCACAGCACACACAATTAGCCCCGAGGAAAATTTTTTTGCCGAACGCTCTGGGGTTTCTGAGTGATACACAATAAAGGCTTCACTTTTGGGGAAACACCACTAGCATTGGAAAAACATCAACAAGTAAGCCTGTCTTTCATAGGCTATGTCCTGGGGGTGCCTTTTCCTCCTGAGTAAAGTAGGTCCCCTTGGCATTTTTTCTTCCAAAACAGGCCTGTTTTTTTTTCACAATTAAACCCTTTTTCAGGTTTAGTTTCACTGTCTATGTACTCCTTGAATTCCTCACATATTTTTTCAGCCCTTTGTGGGCCAATGGGAGCCTCCCATGCCTTTTTTATTTATTTATTTATTTATTATCAATTTAGCACACATACAGAGGACAAAAAAAAAACAGATAAGAGCAGATGCAAAAACCCCTTAACCAGCATAGCATTACGGGGTGGCTTAAAATTAACTTTAAAATTAAAATAAGCAAAAGATGAAACATGATAAAAAATTAAAGTAAACGATCATAAAACACAAGTGATAAATTTCAAAGACGGTCATTGGTTGCTTTTCATTGAAGGGGTTCTGTTAGGTAGTGTATTTAAAAAATAATAAAGTTAATCGGTTTTTGGTTTTAAAATTTAGTATATAATTTTGAAAACATTTAAGATATACAATTTATAAGGGTTTGTTTTTTTCAATATTTTTTTGGTTTTGGGTAGTAAGTATCTTTTAGAGAGCTTGAATTTTTTAAACAGGTAGTTTTCTTTTATATTTACAGGTAAAGAATTCCAGATTTTAGGGCCTTTTTTGTGCTTATTTTTTGCAAGTGTGAGAGGACACGGGGAAAATAAAGAGTGATCTGTGCCTTTTGGTTAGGTCATGTGTTTTTGTTGAGGTGGCAAGGGAGTTTGAGGGGAGGGTTAAAATCAGAGTTAATGTTTATGTATGTAATAGGGCAGTAAAAAGTATGGAGTTTTGTATGGTGAGTAGGTTTAGTGTATGAATTTGGTGAGTGTGCGCCTTAGTGAGAATTTTTTACATTCTAACTGCAGCCTTTTTTTTTTGGGGAATTAGTGGTCTGAGATGTTAAATTTTGTTTAAACCCCCTGCCAAATTCCATAGGTGAGATAGGGGGATAAAGAGAGTGATAAGGGGCCAGGGGGCTGACGGGAGAAAGTACCGCTTTGATAGTATGCCTACAGTCTTTGGGAAAATTTTTTAAAATTTGTTGTATATGGTATGAAAATTTTAGTCATTATCAAGGTGGATTCCCCAAGAATTTTCCCCCTTTAGCTTTTTGAAAGGGGATCCTTTTTCATTATGTTAAGAGGGACTCTGTAGCTCTGTTACCAAACTGAATGAAGAGGGTTTTTTTATTTTTAGTTAAGTTTGTTAGTCCCCCTCCGGAATATTTTTTGTAATTCGGTATTTTCATAGTATTCAGGTGACTGGGCCGGTGAGAGAAAACGTATGAGGCCTCAAATAGTGTGGGGGTTTTTAAATAATTGCGAAGCATTTTTAAGGGCATTTAGTATGGAGAAAAAGGGAAAAGGGCCCGGACACTTCCCTGTGGGGCCCAACTGTTTTGGGTTTGGAGAAGAGTTTGCCCCATTTTCGTACACATATTGGGGTTCTGTTGCTGATAGACTTGAGGTAGTTGAGGGAGTGCCCTATAACCATATGTACAATTTTACGTGGAGAAGTCATGGCAACTGTATCAAAAGCTTTTCGTAAAACAATGAAGACCCATGGGACTTCTTTTTTTTCCCCATTGCAGTGTATAATGTTCTAGCTGTGGGGAAATAGCATCTTTTTTATTTTTATTAGGCCTGAATCCCAAAATTGGCAGGGGTTGGGATGTTTTTTGGGGGAAAGGTAGGAGTAGATTTGTTTATAATTAAATTTTCGAAGATTTTGAGAGAGGGGGTAAGTTGGGTATTGGCCTATAGTTATTCAACTCTTTTGGTCTCCTCCTTTGTGGATCGGGGTGCCCTTCTTTTTGAGTAGTAGGGAAGGTGGGGATTCAATGGATTTTTTAAAAATGTTGCAATGATTGGGGATAGCACTTGTGACCTTTTTTTTATATAAAGGGGGGTAAGGTACTTTAAAACTCCTGCCTTTTTTTTAGTGATTGATAATAAGGAGACTTGTTGGGTAGTCGGGCTAGGAAAAGTTGTTCGGTAGTTGCCCTGGGTAGTCTTTGGGGGTATTTAGCGGGGGTTTTATTGGGAGGTTTTGTCCTATGTGGAGAAGAAATCATTGAGTCTGTTTGCTGTTTCTGTGTGGGATTGGGGGTTTATCTGATTTTTTCTAATTTTTTCCGCTTTTCGGATATCTTTTTTGTTCCCAGAAATTTTTGATAGGGTTTTCCAGGTCTTTTTTATATCACCTCAAAAATTGGGTAAACTTTCTCAAAACAATTTTTTTCCCTTCTTATAGGGGGTTAGGATGACGAGTAAAGTTTTGTTTGGTCTTGGGTTTGTACCCTTCTGTACTGTTTTTTTATATTGGTGTTTTTTTATTTAGGGTTGAGAATGCTGGGGGTTAGCCGGGGCTGTTTTAGTCCCCCCTTTGCTGTCACTGTTTAGTTTTTTTAGGGGATGCTTTTATAGAGGGATTGGGTCTTTTTTAAAAAATTATTAAACATTTGGGCAATATCGATAGATTTCTAGCTCATGTGCAACAATGTTTCTAATGCTGTTTTGAAGTTATTAAGGCTGCCTATTGGAAATTTAAGGTGACTTTAAATAGTGTCTTGGGGTGTTTACCAAGAGTTTTTATGAGGAAAATAGGGTGGGGTCTGGGTATTTTGTAATTATGCCGATTTTAAAGGGGAATGGTGTTGGGCCAGATGTGGGCAAAAGGGAAAACACAGTCCTGTAACCTTGTAGGTTTGTTACTGTGGGAGTAACATACAGTTACTCATAGTGTTTGTGAATTCATAACGTGTGGTCCCGGCTAGCAGGAAATTTTTAATTTAAGTCACCGAGAGAGTAAGTTATCTTTTTTTCATGCGTGCATCGTTATCATACTTTCCCAAATTTTTACTAAATTGGCAAAGTTTGACTGTGGGGAAATCTGTAATGTTTACAATGTGAGAGGGTTTTTGTAGGATTTGGATTTGAATTACTATTATAATTTCCCCATGTTTATCCCTTGTGCAAGTATTAGTGAACCTTCAAATTGGTCTGATAGTATATGGGTGTGCCCCCCCCTTTTTGGGCTGGCCTACAGTTGTGTATGGCTGTTAACCAGGGGGCAAAAAACTCTGTACATCAGGCTTTAGCCAGTTTCAGTTAGTGAATGATGGAATACTGGGATGTAAGGGAATTTTTAATGCTAAAGAGGCATGTAAGCTTTCTTAAAGATCGAATTTTAGTTAAAAAATATTATGGTTGTTGGCACTGAGAATGCCTTTTATTGTTTTGCCGTGTATAATTACAGAACGTTTTTTATTCATTTAAGTCATTTAAAAAAGAGGTTGGTTCAGGATCAAAGCTTGTAATATAAAATTGTATGAACATAGTTAGAATTTAAATATAAAAAAAAAAAGTAAATAGTCTTAAACAAAAAAGAGCACCTGAAAATTTTTTAACAAATGAAAATAATGAGAAAGGGACTAATCAAAAAAGTGAGATCATATAATAGGCTTGGGGAAAATGATAGTAGGTAGTACTAAAAGGAATTTTTTAAAAATTAGAATTATAGTTTAAAATTTATTAAAAAGGGACTAATAAGGTTGTGGGAAAAATAAAGTGGAACAAATAAATGAGCTTTGGAAATAATGGCAAAATTTTGAACGTATTCTATTACACCCGAAATAGCACCTTGTTATTTTAAAATTGTGGTATATAAACTAGGATATTATATAAAGCTAAAATAAAAGGGAAAATATATAAGGGACTAAAATTAAGTAATGGGAAGCAAATTAAATGGGCAGATGGTAGGGAAATTTTAATAAAAATTATAAAATAAAAAAACAATTTGAAATGGTATTGCAATTGCACTAAGTCTGGTATGGTTGTTTTACATGATAAGATTTAACTAAGATTTAAATTGACAAAATAAAATTTACAATTAAAAAACCCCAAAAAAAAATAGTAAAAAATCACAAGGTAATGCTTGGTTATAAAAGAATAAGAAGAGACAGGGACCCCCGGTAAAGGGACAAAAAGGGTAAAAAAATTTGGGGTTTAATAAAAAACTTTAAAAAAAGGCAAAAAAAAATGTTATGGGGAAATATAAAATAAAAGTTTTAATGTACAAAAGTAAAATTACGGGATAAATATGGTGTTTTAATAAAATTTTTGTAATAATAAAGATTACAAAAAAGTGAAAAAGAAGTTTTTTTCATTCAATATTGCACTGGTAGTTATACTTAGGTTTATGGCAGTACAAGGTAATTAAGAGTAATCTAGGAATAAATGGGTATTAAAAAGGTAAAGGTAATTAGACAAATAATGGTTATTTAAAGTCAAAAATGTTAAGAGAAAAAGAAATTTTTGTAAAAATGATATTTATTAATTTTTGTAAATAAACAATTGATAGTATTTAAAAAAAAAAGAGGATAATATGGGCAGAGAAAGTAACAATTCACTAAAAGTTCAAACGAACAAAAGTAAATAAGAAAACACATAAGGGGATATATGCTTACTAGTAAAAACACAAAATAGGGATTGATTTTTTAATTACTAAAGATTGTACAAAAAATTTGAAAAAATATGTATGCCCTAGCTTCTTAAATCTCCAAACCAACCCTTGGGTGGGCCTTAAAATTTATCCACATCACTAGTTGCAGGGTTTTTTTTTTTAATTAAATCCTGATGCACTTCCGCCTTTTCACTTATGATCACTTTTAAAATGCTATCTCCTGCTATTGTTTTTCATTTTTTCCACACCAATAAGAGTCTCTCAACACTTCCATCACTTGCGATCTCGTTTTGAAAAAACAGTTGAAAAACCCTTTTGGGAAAAAACTTCCTTGATTGCCTTTTGTTGCCCCCAATAGTAGCGATGGTTTGGGGTTTATTATACAACGGCCAGCTCGGGGACACCACTCCACTTTCAACTTATCAGTGATCTCTTTCTTCACTCTATGTAAATTTCACCCTTTTCCCTTTGGGGTTGGGACTAGAAGCTTTCTGGGGCCCATGGTCACTTATTTTTCAGATAAAATCACCCCAAAAAAACTGTAAAATACAAAATGTTCCCATTTTCTTGGGTGTTACCGGGACGCGGTGGTAAACAATGCCACCCCCGGGAACAAAGGAGGCTGGGTAAGGCCCCATATTAGACCTCTCGGACGAACAGCTTGGGGGGGTTTTTTTAGCGGGATGGTGCAAAATCTTAGCATTAAAAATTTTCGGTAGGGGGGATTTAACGTTTTTTAAAGGGCCCGCGGGAACGGGGGGCCACTGTATAAGGTTTAGGGTAAACACTGTGTACAAACCCAAAAAAAATTTTTTATTTTCCAGAAATTTTGCATAAAAAAACGTCAAAGTCGGTGGTCGTAAGCGAGCAGGTCGTAATCGGGTGGTAGGGGGTTTAATTTTTAAAAAAAAATCATGGGTTAACGAAAAAGTGTATATTAAGATTACAAAATTTAATGAGACTCGGTGATTTTATTTTCATCATTTCTAAATATGGCTCACTTGTGCAAATCATCTGCTACCATATCCTATTTTTTGTTTATTTATTCTACGTAGGGGGCATTTATCATCTTTATATGTTATGATCATGTTTTTAATAATTTTTAAAAATACATAGATGGATTAATGAAAATGTGTATATTAAGAAAAATACGGCATTTTAAAGGACTCATTGTTTTTTATTTTCATTTTCTACTAATATGATCTCGAGATATAAACACTCTTACTGATGTTAACATGCCTGCTCACCCACAGATGTAATTTATTTAGGTACAGGTAAAAAGTAAGGATAAAATTTTCAGGTTCAGTATACTTTTTGAAATAGAAATAAATTTTAAAACCCTGAAATTTTGGAGTTCCAACATAAAGGAGAACTTAGTGCTTACGGATTCACAGAGAATGAAACAACCGGGTGGGGGACGGGGACCTTTTAGAAAAATCAGGTGGGAGGACCGTATAGCAAGTTTTGGGCATAATTTGAAATGATTTTATTAGCGAAACAAATAAAAACGAAACGCCGTAAAGCGGGGCCCTCTGTATATATATACAGTGGACCCCCAAAACCCAAAGAGGCATCGTATAATGTTTTAAATTTGAAGCATACTTTTAAAGCTAAAAATTTTGCCCCGACTAACGCTAAAAAAACTCGACTAAAGATATTTTTTCGGGTACCCTTTAATATCGTTAGTCAAAGGGTCCACTGTTATATACATGTATATACATGGACCCCCCGTTCGTTATTAATCCGTTCCTAGACCATCATAAAGCAAAATTTTTGGAAAAGCGAATCAATTTTCCCCCCTAAGAAATAATGGAAATCAAATTAATCCGTGCAAGACACCCAAAAGTATGAAAAAAAAACTTTTTCCACATGAAATATTAATTTTTTAAAAAATTTGAAGTGGGCAACGTCGTCAATTTCTCTCTCCCCTCCTCCAAAGCAGTTTCCTCAGGTCTGGCCTCTTGCTGTTGAAGATGATCTAGCAGCTCATCAGTGGTTAGTTCTTCATTGTCCTCTTCCACATCCTCCCCACTAACCTCCAACCCCAAGGACTTTCCCAATGCCACAAAGGATTCCTCAACTGGCATAGGATTCCCAGGGTTAGCCTCAAACCCTTCAAAATCCCTTTTGTCTACACATTTTGGCCACAGTTTCTTCCAAGCAGAGTTCAAGGTCCTCTTAGTCACTCCCTCCCAAGCCGTACCTATAACGTTTATACAGTTGAGGATATTAAAGTGATCCTTCCAAAAATCTTTTAGAGTCAGTTGAGTTTCTGTGGTCACTATAAAGCACTTTTGAAACATAGCTTTTGTGTACAGTTTCTTGAAGTTGGAAATGACCTGCTGGTCCATGAGCTACAGGAGAGGAGTGGTATTAGGAGGCAAAAACTTGACTTTAATGAAGCTCATGTCCCCACAAAGTCGCTCTTGACAAGTCTGTAGGATGACCAGGGGCATTGTCTAACACCAGGAGGCACTTAAGGTCTAATTTCTTTTCAATTAGGTAATTTTTCACAGTGGGGGCAAATGCATGGTGTAACCAGTCATAGAAAAAGTCCCTAGTGACCCATGCCTTACTGTTTGCCCTCCACAGCACACTCAAATTAGCCTTGAGGATATTCTTTTGCCTGAACGCTCTGGGAGTTTCTGAGTGATACACCAATAAAGGCTTCACTTTGCAATCACCACTAGCATTGGCACACATCAACAGAGTAAGCCTGTCTTTCATAGGCTTATGTCCTGGGAGTGCCTTTTCCTCCTGAGTAATGTAAGTACTGCTTGGCAATTTCTACCAAAACAGGCCTGTTTTGTCACAATTAAACACTTGTTCAGGTTTCAATCCTTCAGCCTCTATGTACTCCTTGAATTAATGCGCATATTTTTCAGCCGCTTTGTGGTCTGAACTGGCAGCCTCACCATGCCTAATCACACTATGTATGCCACTACGATTCTTAAATCTTTCAAACCAACCTTTGCTGGCCTTAAATTCGCTCACATCACCAATAGTTGCAGGCATTTTTCTAATTAAATCCTCGTGCAACTGCCTTGCCTTTTCACAAATGATTGCTTGAGAGATGCTATCTCCTGCTATCTGTTTTTCATTTATCCACACCAGTAACAGTCTCTCAACATTTTCTAACACTTGCAATTGCTGTTTTGTAATCACAGTTGCACCTTTTGCAAGAACAGCTTCCTTGATTGCCGTTTTCCTGCTCACTATAGTAGAGATGGTTGACTGGGATTTACTATACAACTTGGCCAGGTCCGACACACGCACTCCACTTGCATTCTTTGCAGTTATCTCTTTCTTCATTTCAATAGTCATTAGCACCCTTGGTCTCGAAGGGTTGGCACTAGAAGCTTTCTTGGGGCCCATGGTGACTTATTTTGCAGAAGCAAGCACCAGAAACAGTGATAATATGGAATGTACCGAATGTATCCTTAGATGCGCGCACACTGGCTGGCTTGTAAACACTGGTACACACGGGGCAGTTCAGGCCACATGTGGACACGTCTCGTACAAATCCTATTGCGTACTGGGTTTTGTAACGGGAACCGAGGCAAATTTTTTGCGATATAACGCTTCGGATACCGGATTTATCGGTTACCGATGACTTCGCGAACCCACTGTATATATATATTTATATATATATATATTTATATATATATATTTAACTAATATATATAATAAATATATATATATTTTATAAACATACACATACACATACATACTACAGTGGACCCCCGCATAACGATTACCTCCGAATGCGACCAGTTATGTAAGTGTATTTATGTAAGTGCTTGTATGTGTATGTTTGGGGGTCTGAAATGGACTAATCTACTTCACAATATTCCTTATGGGAATAAATTCGGTCAGTACTGGGACCTGAACATACTTATGGAGTAAAAATATCGTTAACCGGGGGGCCACTGTATGTATATATATATAATATATATATTATTATATAATTTAAAATATATATATATATTATATATAAAATAACTAACACACACACCCCAGTGGACCCCGCATAACGATATTATTTCAATCCGATGTCGTTTGGGTGCCATTATAGACGATTTGTTCCATAAGAATATTTGAATTTGATTGTCCGTTTCAGATCTCTAAAAATACACTACAAAACATTTACAAAATACTTACATAATGGTCGAGTTGAGCTGTCTTTTGCGGGGTCCACTGATTTGTATATATGCACCTACCATCCGGCTTACGACCAGTTCGGTTCCGAGAAACGGGCATAAGTCGAAAATGGACGTAAGTCGAACTTTTTTCTACTGAATTAACTAAATTTTTGTAATGACTTTATTTTATTGTTTATTTGGTATTTCATGTTTTACTTTACTTTTTATCTGTTAGTATGTATTTTTTACTGTAAGGTTTAGATAAACACTGTGTACACACAAACCTTGTTTATTCCCCGAAATTGGCATAAAAACCGTCAAAGTCGAGTGGCCGTAAGTCGAGCAGGTGTTTAAATCGGGGATTTTAGGTGTGTTGTGGTGGGGTGTATGTGTGGTAATATATATATATTAATAAATATATATATATTATATATAATAAATTATATTAATATATATAATAATATAATACCACACACACACACCACACACACACAACCACAACTACCATCCGACTTACACCCAGTTCGGTTCCGAGAAACGGTCATTTAAACGAAATGGTCGTAGTCGAACTTTACTATGATTCAACAAAAACATTTTTGTAATGAATATTTATTGTTTTATTCTGGGATTTCTGTTTTAATTTACTTTTTATGTGGGTTTGTATATATTTTATACTGTTAAATTAGGATAACACTGTGTCAAACAAACACTTGTTTTATTTCCCAGAATTTGGCATAAAAAACCGGGCATAAGTCGAGTGGCGTAATTGAGAGGTCGTAAAATCGGGTTGGGAGGTGTATATATATATAACTACCATCCGAACTTACGACCGGTTTTTTATGCCAAATTCTGGAAATAAACAATATTTGTGTTGTAACGGTTTGTCCTAAACCTTACAGTATAAAATACAGTACTAACAGCATAAAAGTAAGTAAAACATGAATACCCAAAAAATAAACAATAAATAAAGTCATTACAAAAATGTGATGTTGATACCAGTAGTAAAGTACGACTTTACGACCATTTCACTTACGCCGGTTTTAGAACGAATGGCTAAGTCCTGGAGGTTGGAGTATTTTTTTAAAAAAAGTTTTTTTGATTTTTATTTTAAAATTTAATT
>NW_026507483.1:0-23412 GCF_026875155.1 Cherax quadricarinatus
AAGTCTCCTTATTATCAACACTGCTAAAAAACAAGACAGGAGATTTAAATACCTTACCACCCTTTATACACAAAAAAGTGTCGCAAGTGCTGTCACCAATCATTGCAACACTCTTTAACAAATCCATCGAATCCTCTACCTTCCCCACAGTTCTCAAAATAGCGAGGGTCACCACGATACATAAAGGAGATCAAACAGACTCGAATAACTATAGGCCCAAAATATCCAACTTACACCCCTCTCTAAAATCTTTGAAAAATTAATTCATAAGCGAATCTATTCCTACTTCATCTCCCACAACATACTCAACCTCTGTCAGTTTGGGTTCAGGTCTTATAAAAATATGAATGATGCTATTACACACATGCTGGAACAAATATACACTACACTTGAGAAAAAAGAAGTCCCATTGGGGATCTTCATTGATTTACGTAAAGCTTTTGACACAGTTGACCATGATTTGCCGCACATAAATTTGTCTCACTATGGTATAAGAGGACACTTCCTCAACTACCTACAGTCATACCTCAGCAACAGAAGCCAATATGTGTACACAAATGGAGCAAACTCTTCCACACAACCAATTACAGTTGGTATCCCACAGGGAAGTTTCTATGGTCCTCTTCTCTTTCTCATTTACATAAACGACCTACCAAATGCATCGCAACCACTCAAACCCACACTATTTGCAGATGACACTACATACGTCTTCTCTCACCCAAGCCCAACCATGCTAGCCAATACTGTAAGTACCGAATAACCGAATAACAGAAAATATCTACCTGGATGATGATTAACAAACTTACTCTCAATATTGACAAAGTCTACTTCATACAGTTTGGAAACAGAACCACAGATGTCCCTCTTAACATAATGATAAACAGATCACCTATCACAAAGCTCACAGAGGGAAAATTCTTAGGAATTCGCCTAGATAATAGACTCAAATTTCAAACGCATATAATATTTCCAAGAAAATCTCCAAGACCGTAGGCATACTATCGAAGATATGGTACTATGTTCCACAATCAGCCCTCCTGGCCCTATATCACTCGCTTATTTACCCCTATCTCACCTATGGAATTTGTGCATGGGGCTCAATAACAATAAATCATCTCAGACCATTAATTACCCAACAAAAGGCTGCAGTCAGAATAATGATAAATTCCCACTACAGGCAGCATACTCCACCAATATTCAAAACTCTAAACTTACTCACCGTACAAAACACCCACACTTATTATTGTACCTACTACATACATAGAACACTTAACTCTGATATAAACCCTCCCCTCAAACTTCTCCTTACCAACCTCAACAGAGCACATGACCACAACACAAGGCACAGATCACTCTTTGATGTTCCTCATGTCCATCTCACACTATAAAAACACAATGCACATAAAAGGCCCAAAAATATGGAATTCATTACCTGTGAATATAAAAGAAACACTGTCTATCAATTCAAGACTCTTCTTAAAAACCACTTACTCACCCACAACTAAATAAATACCGATTAACTGTGTTTCATAAATGTATAACTTGCGACCCTATCAAACTATGTTTTTTATAATTACATTACCTAATAGAATACTCCATTCTCTTGAATGCTCAGCAACTCATCAAATATGCTACAAATTTGTACAACTATAAAGCCTCTTATTTGAAATACTCATTTGTACTTCATGTTGCAATTTGTTTCCTGTATTTTTACCACTGAATATATCATTGCTTAGTTAATCTTAAGTTAATTTTAAGCCTGCCCACAATGCTCAGCATACAAAGGGCTTTTGGCACGTACACTCAACCACAGTATTTCTTTTGTACAACTATGTATCATGTCCAAATAATAATAAATAAATAAATAATTATAATATTGTTTACCAGTATTGTTTGCAACAATAAACATGCACAAATGTTATACAATACTAATGTTCTATTATATATTTGCATATGTACAGTCACTGGACATGTTCCTAGAACTGCTGCAGCCTGTGGAAGTCCTTGAAACAAGGTATTATGCACAGAGGTACCTTACATTCCTCGCACATAAACTGAGTGTCTTTGCGTCTTTGTTGCCGTCGTTTTGTGCACAGACAACACATCTTTTCTGACCCCATTTCTTCTTAGTTGCAGGAAGCTGTATTAGGAAGTAATCACCTTCCCTCCTCAAATGCTTGGGTATTTCCTGAGGAGTTCGAGGACGGTTTTGAATAGCAGGTGTTGTTACCTGGTACTTCATTACGAGTTGTCTGACAACAAACAAAATTCACCATACAGTGGTCTGTCGCCAGTCTTTATTTGGTACATATTATATGTATTGAGCATTGAAGTGTCCACAAGATTGAAGAAAAGTTTCACGTACCACTTGTAACTGTTACGAACACAATTGACGAAGCCAATCCGCATGTCACATTTGTCAACCAAACGCATGTTTTGTGTATAATCAATCACTGTTACTGGTTTTCGAATATGTTCATGAGTCACTATCAACTCTGCCACTGTCTTTCATTTCATTAGGGTGAATGGTTGTTAACAATGTTACATCTCGTCTGTCATGCCACCGTAATGCCATAATGTCATTGGCAGTAAACACCTGCACCTCACCAACACTGATGCCTGCATTGAACTTGGGCAGATGTTTACGATTAGAACACACTGTGCACACACATCTGTCATGCTCACTCACAAGAAAATCACTGAGTAAAGGGCTTGTGTACCAGTTATCAGTATATAATGTATGCCCCTTACCAAGAAGGTGCCATCATGTTTCTTACAACACCTGAGATACCCAATAACATCCTGGTATCTTTCAATGTTTTACTTCTCGTGTATACAATAATATCCTATACGAGGCCACTGTCACAGTCACAGAGTACAAACAGTTTTATACCATAGCATTTCCTCTTGTTCAGTATATACTGCTTGAACGACAGTCTACCTTTGAACAAAATCACAGATTCGTCAATTACAAGATTCTTGAATGGATAAAAAGTACATGTTGAACTTTTGTTTGAGATACATACAAACATTTCTAATCTTGAATAACTTGTCACTTCTGTCAGGCCTGGTTTTGTCAGAAGTGCAACATACCTAACATTAAGAATAATTGCATCTGATAAATGTTTAACCTGTGACCCAATCAAACTTTGTTATTTTTAATTACATTACTTAACAGAATACTCCATTCTACTGAATGCTCAGCAACACAGTAAATGACCATATGACCTGTCTTTGAAATACTCATTTGCTCTTAATTGTTAACCATTTACAACAATGTTTACCACTGAATATATCATTGCTTAGTTAATCTTAAGTTAATTTTAAGCCTGCCCATAATGCTTTGCATACAAGGGGCTTTGGCATGTTACACTTAACCACTGTATTTCCTTGTACTTCAATGTATCATGTTCAAATTAAATAAATAAATAAATAAATAAACAAACCTGTTCACTGGGATGATTTCACTGAAGGCCGGGGAACAAATTAGCCAATCTGTGGACCAGTATGATTTTATATTATGCTTGTAGACATGAGGCATAAGCATTATTGTTGCAAAAAGCAAATACATTTCAGCCACAGCTGTCTTTTTCCGCCGGTGTAGTCTTGACTATGGTGATATGATCGTATTTGCAATTGCGTACTCAAAATACTTGTTACTTTCCCTGACAACAATTTCCATCAAGGGCTGATCAAAGAATTCCAGTTCATTTGCAGTGTTTTCCAAGGAACAAGCTGGTAGTATTCCACTTTGAGAGCCGTCAAACTGATGGGGAGTGGGAACAAAATTGGAATTTTGCTTCCAATTCCAGATGCAGTTTGCTGTTGGATACTGGACATCATAAGCTGGTTGTAGTTGTGGTGTGGTGTGGTGGTAGATGACACTCCACTTTGTCCTTGAGCTGAGGAGTCAGCGGCGTGGGTCCCAACCTGGGCCAGTGAGTCATGCATGGCCGTGGCACTACCACCACCGCCACCCTCACCAATACTACCACCTACAGATGCCTGTGGTCTATCCAGGCCAAGTGTAGCCACATTATCCTCATTTTCACTGTCTATTCCTGGTGTAGGGCCTTGAGATGTACTCCAGGATGTACTCCGTTCTCTGGGCACTGCATAGGGAACACTATCTGAGCGCATGTGGCGGCATATATACCGACGCTTCACTGGTAAATATGATTCATCACTATCACTACTCGAATGATCATCAAGAGCAGTAAAATCACAGTCCACATCACTATCATCATCATTACTGAAGTCTGAGGCCTGGCCACACGAAAATATTAGTTTTTCTCTTGCAACAAGGTACAACTGAACGTGACTGAGACATGCCCACACCAGAGGTAGAAGGCTGAGGACTGTCAGGATTTTCTGCACTATTTTCGATATTCTGGTCATTGCTTTCGGTCACTAATCATCAAAGCCATAGAATTCTTCTTTTCCACTTACATCAGAGTCAGAACTATCAGTTAGGAAGAGGAGAGTCCCAATTCGCCTCGGAGTGAGAGCTGCTTTGCCACGAGGCATGGTGAACAAAGCTTACCGAGGCAGCATTCCCACAATGCCATGTGGGTGCCTAGAATTTTTGTTTACGGCGCGCACACACCATACAGACCCTTTCTGTTAGAAAAAATTAATGGCCTACTAAGCCTTCTTGCACTAAATTTGATGCCGCTATAATTTTGAAGTAGTTCATAGTTTAGGCCCACAACGAAAGCCACAGAACTACGGCACAGACCCAGAAAGTTAAAGTGGCCCATGAGTGATTATTATTTTTAAGACTATAGGGCCACTTTTAGTGATTTTTAATGTGTACCTGCAAAGCCAGCACAGTGGTGTAAAGTATATTTTTGTATAGCACACAATATAATCATCAAGTACCCCAATAAAATATGCAATAACTTTAAAACACTTGAATTTGGGAAAGTTTTCCTAGACATAATAGGATATGTGGTCCACAGGAATGTAAACAAACTAGTCGGGCACATTATATTAGAAAAGACAGGGAGCCTGTATAACAAGTTTTTGGTCAATACTTTTAAATCGCCATAATAGCGCACTGCCGTAAGGCAAAAACGCCGTAAAGTTGGGCCCTACTGTATCTACAATCTACTGGAACAATATACAAACTACTCCAATATTGTTCAACCCCCCGCCCCCCCATTATAGATATGTATTAATATTACGGGCCGGGGGGACCCTTTTCATCTTCTGCAACTTATTATCATTTTACATAGTTACGACTTAACCCTAAATGCTCAATGTTTGAAATCGACCCTGAAAACTTGATATCTAAAAAATCTAAAACCCAGTCACATTTATTTATTTTTATTTATTATTTATTATTAATTTGAACTGATACAGAGATAACAAAAGAATACAGTTAAAATGGAGCATGCCAAAGCCACTTGAATGCAGAGCATTATGGGGCCGCTTAAAATTAACTTAGATTAACTAAGGTCAATGAAAGTATTCATTGTAATTATATTTTAATCAAAAAAGAAGCGCTAAGCCACAAGACTATACAATCGCTGCAAGGTCAGGAAAGAAGCGAGGGCATCAGTGGCAAAAAGGGAGTGGATGAGTAATAGGTTTACTGATAATAGCTGGTAGTTGATGGAGAAAAGGGTAAAGGGCAGCACGAAGACTGAACTAGAAAGGCTGAGGGAGTGCGAAAAGTATCATCAAGTTTTGTGGATAAATCCTTCGTTGTCCAAGAATCAAATGAGAGAGTCAGGATTAAAGGAGTTCCATTCGCAAGAAGGAAGGAAAAGAAGCGTAGTAGAACGAAGAACGAGTTGAGGTACACTTCTGCGTGCTCGTTGATAGAGGGGGGTCAAAAAGAATGTGGCTAATCGATTACAGGAACTTGACACTGCCACAGAGAGTGAACATGGTGCCATCGCCAGAGATACCTACCCATGAGTAAGACGAGTGTGGCCAGATGCGAAGGCGGAGAGAGTGGTCTCCCTACCACGGCACTGATGACATGAAGACGGCCATAACCTATGCTCTGTTAATAGAAGAAGTTTTTTTTACCGAGCAGAGTGACCAACGTTGTTTTGCCAACGGGTGGCGACGGTGGTAGCTAATCAGCAAAATAGTCAGAATGAACTCCTCGATAGGAAAATTATCGTAGGTCATGTACTGCTGACCGCGCAGCAGTGACTGCTTTCATTGCCCTGTACGTCCTACATGACCCAGGACCCAACACAAAAACAATATCTATATGTTGAAAGATACGGCGTAGCCAAAGTTGATACGGAGACAAGCTGTGAAAAAAAACTAGGGGATGAGATGTATCAAATTTCGTATAGCCTGTAGAGCACTAAGGAAGTCTGAGACTACTACAAATGATGACCCAGGCATAGATGCGATACGAATAAGTGCTTCAAGAATGGCAACAGTTCATCAGAATTTAAAAACTGATAGCTGAAGATAGTAAAATGCCCCCGTCACACACCTGTCAGGAAACACTGCTGTGCATCCTACGCGTCTGCAGACTAGAGCCATCTGTGTACACAGCGGTGACATGAGAATGCGAGTGGAAGTGTTCAAGAAAAAGAAGCGGGAAGCCACCATAGTCAGTCGAGCTTTCGAGCAAGGAGTTGAGAAAGAAACAGACATCTAAACAGCAACTTACCCAGGGGGTAGGGAAAGTGAGATGGCTACATGGGAAACATATAAAGGAGTAACTGAAGGTAAGACAAAGGTGAAATGTAAGCGAAGAGTAAAAGGGGACGGAGCAAACTGGGGCTGCGAATGAACTAAGAATGTTCTACTAATATCGTTGACCATTCTATAATTTGAAGGATTGTGATAGATCTGAGAGCGTACATAGTAGCAAGGCAATGGTATCACGCGATCCACGTCAAGGATGGAACATTCTCCTTCTGTATAGAGCTCCTCAACAGGGATAGCGAAAAGCACAATGCCAAACGTAATCCTTGGTGATGGATAGAGTTAAGGCCTAGAGAGAGTAGCAAGCAGAGGCTGCGAATAAATCTGGACACCATAATCGAGTTTCGATAAACGAGGGATGAATGTAGGTGAAGCAAGTTCGACGATCACTCCCCATGAAAGATGACAAGGTTTTTAAGAAGGTTTCGCCTGCTTTGACAAGTAGCCTTCAAGAGAGTAGATGTGATGTTTTCCAGATAACCGAACAGTCAAAAGAAGGCCCTAAAACCTGACTGTATCACGTATCAGGGGATACGGGAGACATAGAGATCAAAGGATGATCGGAGAAACAAGCGTCTATTGAACGTAATTTGGGTGAGTTTTGGTACTTGAAAATTTAAACCCATGCGTGGTGGCCCAAGTGTGAAACATGACGACCGCATGCTGGAGAGAAACTGCAATAAGTGACAGTCAGCGCCTGCACAAGCAAATAGCGAAGTCCTCAACATATGATGAAACCAAATAAAGTGGACCCCCGCATACGCGATTTTAATCCGTGCAAGAGGGCTCACTGGTATGCAATAATCGGTATGCAAATGAATTTTGTCCCCATAAGAAATAATGGAAATCAAATTAATCCTACAAAGACACCCAAAAGTATGAAAAAAAAAATTTACCACGTGAAATAACATTTTCCTACACACAATAGAAGGATACATGCACAATAGTAGATAGTACATCACAGTATATATTGTCATGTACTAGTCCTACTAAAATGAAAATAAATGACACTTACCTTTATGAAGATGCGCAAAGACTGATGAACACTGTGTCCGGGAGTGCCTGTTCCTCCTAGTACTGTAGGTCCTTTCGAATTTTCTTCCAGAACATGCCTTATCACACTGTGTATGTCACTACACGATTCTTAAATCTCTCAAACCAACCTTTGCTGCTTAAATTCACCAATTGATCACTAGTTCCAGGCATTTTTCCCTTGTTTCACCTGGGTGTTAGTCGACAGTGTGGGTTGCAGCCTCAGAGACAAGATTAAGACCCCAATGGAAATCAATTAGACATTCTTTTCATGACACTGACTTTTTTTGGGTTACCCCTGGTGGCAAATCCTCTGGGGTTAATTGTTTTACTTGTATTCTCAATAAGCCACACCAACAACAGTCTACAGCAGCAGCAGCAGCAGCCCAGCAGCAGACGATGCTAACAGCCGCACTAACGATGCTACAGCATCAGCAGCACAGCAGCTGACAGTGCTACAGCAACAGCAGACTATTGCCTACAGCAGCAGCAACATTGCTACCGCTCAAAGCAGAACGATGAACAGTCTAGCAGCAGCAGCTGACAGGCTACAGCAGCAGCAGACATGCTACATCAGCAGCACATGCAAGCACAGCAGCACAGCGACAGTGTTACAGCAGCAGCACGACGATGCTATCAAGCAGCAGACGATGCTAACAAGCAGCAGCAGACGATGTACAGCAGCAGCTCACTACAGTGCAGCAGCAGCAAGCTGTACCACCAAATAGTAGCGATGGTTGATTGGGGTTTATTATACAACCTTGTCCACTCGGAGGAACGCACTACACTTTCATAACTTATCAATGATCTTTTTCTTCATCTCTAAGTAATTTCTCACCCTTTATTGCTGTAGGGTTGGCACTAGAAGGCTTTCTTGGGGCCCAAGGTTCACTTATTATCCAGATAAAATCACCAAAAACACTGTATAATAACGAAATGTTACGATTGGTAATCGTTGGATGCTACCGGCGGAAGGCTGGCTTGTAAAACAATGCCACCGGCGAACATGTGAGTCTGGCTAAGGTGCACTTGGACTCGTCTCGGATGAACAGCGGTGACGGGGTGTTTAAGCGGATGCGAGCAAAATTATTGCGATTAAAGCAAGCGTATGCGGTATAATCATTATGTATGCCAACGGTATGCGGGGTCCACTGTAAATGGGTGGAAGAACAGAGGCCCAATCATTATAGCAAGGAAAAAAGTGTTGTGCTTAGACACATCCCGTAGGAACCTTCAGCTTGGAACGAAGTCTCCGGGGAAAAACATTATTGACTCGAACACGAAAATGTCTTGTCATTTAAAAAGTTCTTAAGGAAGGATGGTAGATTTGCCTCGGAGGCCTAAGGAATGGGCCATGGCCAAAAATATTATAACACCAAGTTGTGTCATTATGCTTCTCAAGTCCAAAAATATGGCAAAGAAACCGAGTGATTATCCCGCAAAAGGCATTACGAACATACGATCCAAGCGTAGTAAGGGGTCTATGGTAGAACTAACCCTTATACGAAAGCCATATTGACTAGCGGAGATGACTGTTGTTGTCCTCACCTAAATACCAACATTAAACGTCGTTTTTACGAGACGTTCCATCGCCCCACTTTGCCAACTGCTCTAGTAAGAGCGCTGTGCTCAGAGGGAGGCAATCATTTCCTGTAGTACCCGAAATCGTAAAGGGCGAACAATGGCTGATTCCCACAGCTGGGGAAGAACCACCTTGTTGTCCAAATACGATTAGGAAGAGGTGGTAAGAGTACTGCCAGGGCTGACCGATGTAAATTTTGTAACATACCGAATATGAAATCCGTCAGGGCCCACTGCCGAATGATCGCACTGAGAGCGGGCCTCCATTTCGTACTTGCAGTGTAAAAGGCACATTATACGGTTCCTTCTCCTGAGAGAAGAATACTCCAAGGTACTAACTCTCTGCAAACTTTGAGAAAGAAAACGAGGCATAGATGGGCCCTCGGAAATAATGGACCAGATTGTCCAAGTTCAATGGCAACGTCGAGAGGGTTGCTACATCAACACCAGCGACCCGTAGAACAGGAGCCGGTTTTTTTCAAGAGAGAATTTCCACTTCAATTTCCCTCACTTTTTTATTTTTTTTCCCAGACTGCACTCAAGAAGAAGCAGGTGATGGTGGAAAACATAAGTCTCGCCAACAATCGTTTAGCTTCACAGCTGAACACGGCGAGCGATCGCAACCTCTGCTTAAAATCAAGAATTCTCTCAGCGGTTCTATTGTACCGACCTTGCCCCATGCAGCATGTGATCAAAACGTACTGCACACAGCACACAGGAGACCACCAATGCACTGCACCTTCTGAGAAGGCTGCCTGAGGTTTGGGGTATCAAAGAATTAGAGCGCGGTATAAACTGACGTCGAGAAATGTGTAGAGCTCATCAATGGAGGATGAAGAAGGAACCTCACAAAAAAGCAGTGAGGGGGAGCAAAGATCCCATTTTGCCCGAGCACAATTGCCAGAGAGGCTACGGAAAGGGGGTATAGGAAGAGAAAGTAAGAATGACGGAAAATGTCGCTGTCATGTAAGTCTGGTAGAACAAACCATGTAAGTCTAGTGCAGTGGAGGAAGAAGCAGACAGGGTGATAATCGATGCAAGAGAGAGTAATGAGTAACGATGATCAAAATGGGTGGGAAGTACCCGTAGTTCAAACAAGGAAGGGGTGAGAGGCGAGAAAAGCCTCCAAAATGGATGCGAGGGCACGTGAAGTCACAATGAGACCCCCCCCAGAGATAGGTGGGCATATTAAAATCACCAATAACTGAATGGTGGGCGGTAATTTGATGAAACAAGACAGGCAAAATCTGGGATGAAAATGCCCGAGAAGGGAAGAGATATAAAGAACATATTGTAAACCACTTTATTCAAGTGATACGGCTGCATGTGTAATGCAGCGAGGTATTGTCAATAGTTGACTGTACGGATTATCATTGCGTAGAAGAAGGGCACTTCATTAAAGGTCCCATCTGAGAAAGGATCAGAAGAATACAATAAATTATTAGCCTGAGATAGGTTGGAAAACAGCCGAGTGTAATTTGGTTCTTGTAAGCAACACCAAACAGGGGAAAACCTGAAAGCAACATCTGAAGCTCACCCCGATTACCCGAGGCCCGCTGATATTCCACCTGTTACATAGGCCCAATGATTGGTCGATGAAGAAAAACCAGGAATCTGTAGGTAAAGGCCCCTCGTACTAGAGGGTAGAAAAGTCAAAACGTGTGGTGGCATGGAAACGTTCAAGTAGCGAAGGATGGAGCATTGCGAAGAATGGGTTTGTGAAGACGGAGGAGAGGGAAGAGAAGGATCAGAAGTGAACAGTGGTCCATGGAAGGTTTTAGTCTCGCAATATATCTGCAAATGGCTTCAAGGTGTTTCCTGAATTCAAAGAATTATGGGAGACCATATTGAGATAGAATGAGGAGGTGAGTAAAGATTGACAGTAATGGAACTGTACCAAAGTAGAGGGGAGGGAAGAGTGTAAGGACTGAGATAAGTGTGGGGGGGGACAGAAGAGGCAGAAACCTGGAGGTGGCAAAGAGGGAGAAACTTGGGAGGGGACCTGGTGTGAAAAGGCATAGTACGAGGAGGAGGGTGAATCCTCCACAACTTGTAATAGAGCCAGAGAGAGGTAAGAACATACAGAAACTGGAAAGTTAAAAGTGTGGCGTGGAAGAAGGGAAGGAAGGGGCAATAGAAAGAATTTGAGCAATGTTATTTCTGGACTCTGAGGAGAGGGGTGATTGGTATTAGAGTCGTAATGAGGTCTTGGTTGTCGATACTGGGGGCCTTGTGAGGAAGGACGCAAAGATGTGAGAACAGACTGAGTTGGTAGTCAGACTGTCAGAGTCAAGACAGCAAAAGGATAAATGGCCGTAGTGCTTATGGGAGGGGGTAACAACAGAGGAGTCTGCAGAAATGGGACCCCAGAAGTGGGGATGTTTGGAAACACGAGAATAAGAAAACAAAGGTAATCTTCCCTGGAGGCGGAGATGAGTAACTGCCAAAGCATAAGGAGACCTTCTCCTTTGAGGCAGACGGATAACAACTTCCTGTTACAGTAGAGACAACCTGGCCAACGGCGGGAGTACGAAGGGTGAGCTTCATTACAATTAAGGCAAGAATGGAGTTGACTGCAAGAGTATTAAATGGTCGTCGCTCGCACCACAGACTGGGCATTCAGCCAGAATCTGCAATATTTCGCTGGTGACCAAAACGCTCAGCAATTTCTACATTGTTGCGTGTAAGGTATCACCTTTCGAACTTGTAACCGATGTCCTGCGACATATACAGAGGACGGAGTTTCTCGGCTGTCAAAAGGTTAAACAGCCACATTGCAATGGAAAACGTCTCCTCCGCCCCCCGGGCAGTAAGGACAATAAAGTCTACTTTGAGGATTGGGAGATCCTGGATTCCAGCTGTTCGAAAATGTCATTGCCAATGACGGGAAATTCGTTGGACTATGGTATGGGCAGAATGAACAGTACCACCACTAAACAAGAATTGAGAGAAAGCTGTTTTCAATATGATAGGAGTAGTATCGTATCGAAAGGAAGAAAGATCATGAGCTTGGGTGCATTCTGGACATTGACGATGCGCATACCGCTCTGAAGAGCATGAAATGAAATTTCTCTACCAAACATGATGCAGAGCGCTTTGCCAATCGACTAAGGTACAGAAAGGTAGGCATAATAAGAAGACTGTCGTAAATTAACGAATTAGTCCATAGTGGTTGGACCGAAACTGAGCGCGGGAGAGGAGTGCTTTGACATGTCGGTCATTTCCGAGTAGAAATGGGAAGGTATTAAGGAGCACATCAGGAGATTGCACTTGGCGTTTAGAGTAAAGACCGAGTTGGTCCCGCGTGAAATGGCGGGCTATTCGAAAATTGCCGTACCGTAGAGGAGAAGCTCAGAAGCATAAAGTCCAAAGTAGAGCAGAGAGTTCAACAAATCGAAGGAGTCAGTCGAAGCCTGCCGCCCTCGGACGAAGAGCGGTGAGGAAACAGCACCAGCAAGAGGTACAGGGGCATCAGGAGTGTCCGAAGAGTGGTCTAACCACAAGGTAGGGTCAGAATGGGTGCTGCATCAATATGGGCCCGGGGGTAGTGGGTTCATGGACTATGGCTGGGCCATGGTTAGGTTTACGCCTGCCTTTTTTGTTTTTAAGAAAAAAAAAGAAAGAAAAGAAAATTAAAAATAAAAAAAAAAAGAAAAAAAGGGGAAGAGCGGGGAGGAATAGTTCCCAGAAGAACGAAAGGGAGGGCGGAAATCTCCTTCCGCCCCAAGAGGACCTCAACACCGATAGTAGCGAGGCAGATGCAGCATGGAACCCCGTGCCATACCCTAACACCCTTCATGCCATTAAACCAGCAATCCGTGATTAAGCAAACCTCACATCTGCCGAGCTACCTTGGTGGACAAAAGAAGGGCGCTGGATATCTGCCACAAAGCATACCTCCTTAGGACCACTCTCACCCCCGGATTTCTGAAAGGTGGGCTTCCAGAGATACACCCATCCGCCCCAAAAGACACCAAAGCTAACTCACTCCAGGGATAACAGTAAGGGATCGGACATCCCCAGCCAGGCAAAAAACCATATTCAACGGCAAACCTAACGCCCCGCCAAGAACCCCACACAACGGAATGGAAAGGACCCCCCCGGTGTCCTTTCCTTTTCCCCTACTAGAACTATGTTGCCTGTGGGGAAATCCCAAAGGCCAAAAAGTGGAGGGCAAAAGGGAGGGGTGAGGGAGGAGGAGGAGAGAATGGTAAAAGGGGAGATGGGGAGGATGGATGTGGAGGGGGAGAATGGGGTAATAAAGGTTCGGTCTGAGGAAGAAGACCGACCGGGATAATTCTCAGACAAGAGCCTCTTCATCACCACGCCAAGGAGAGCCCCACTTGAAGAGATTCAGTGGTAAAACATTGTAAACAGATACAAATCACAAATGAATATGCCAAAAACGGTCGTATGGTTCTGCAGTGCTGAACAATCAGTAGTTTATTTATTTCTTTTTTTATTTAACTTGAACATGATAGAGGAATACAAGGAATACAATTTTTAAAATAGTGCAGCATGCCAAAGCCCCTTGTATGCAGAGCATTATGGGCAGGCTTAATTAACTTAAGATACGAACAATGATATATTCGTGGACAAAAATTATTGGTAAAACAGATAACATTTTAGTACAAATGAGTATACAAAGACATCATATGGTCCCGTTTACTGTGTTGCTGTTATCAGTTATTGAGTTTTTATGTTTGGTATTTGTAAGTTAGCATGATAAGTAAAAATTTTATATTGGGCAACTGTGTGACATGTTTTATGAGAGTACATTATTGGTGTTTCATCGTTGAGAGACAATGTTGGTGTAAATGTTTTCAGTTATATTTTATGTAGGTTGTGGGTGTGTAAGTGATATTTGGTTAAGTGTAGGGAATGTTGTTTACTTGTGGATTCTTTTTGTTTAAATGGTATTGAATTAATGATTTAGCCTTTAGGTATGGGAGGGGGGATGAGTGTGATTGGTATAGAGAACATCATTAGGGTTATGTGTATTTGGTTACGGTAATGTGTTATGTAGTTGGTTTGGGTGGGGGAGGGATGGGGGAGTGACAGATGTTAAGTGTTAATTTGGAAGGTAGTTGGGGAATTTTTAAGTATGGATGTGTTGGTGTGGGAGTAGTTAGGAGTGTGATTTTGGGTGGAGTGTGATGTCTGTGGTGGGTTTGTGATGTTAATGCTGATCTGAAAGACGGTTTTTGGGGTAAATGAGTGGTATGAGATGGTTTAGTGTTGGTGTGCAGCCAGCCCCTAGCTACAAAATAAATTACTTAGGTGTGAGAGGGGTAAAGAAGTGATGATATAGGCCAGAGGCTGGACCTGTGGAACATAGTACCGTATCTTTTCTTCAGTTAGTTATCCTTCGGTTTGGAATTTTTTTTGAAATTTGTGGCAGGTGGTGGGGAAATTTGAGTTAAGTATCAAGGTGGATTCCTAGGAATTTTCCTCTGAGATTTTGTGATAGGTGATCCTTTTATCATTAAGTTAAACACATATATGCAGCTTCTGTGTTACTAAACTGAATGTAGCAGGGTTTGTCAAATGTTTAGAGTATGGTTGTTGTCTTCATCCAGGTTGATATTTTCTGGTAATTTCGGTATTTATCAGTATTTGGCTAACATGACTGGGCTCGGTGAAGTAGACGTATGTAGTGTCATCTCAAATAGTGTGGGTTTGAGTAGTTGCGATCTTTTGGTAGGACATTTATGTATATGAGAAGAAAGGAGGGCCTAGGACACTCCCAGGGGACAAACCAACTTAATTGGCTGTTGCGGAATAGTTTGCCCCATTTAGTACACAAATATGGCTTCTGTTGCTGAATATACTTTAGGTAGTTGAGGAGTTTGCCCTCTTATAACCATAGTGCGACAATTTTATATGTGGAGCAAGTCGTGTCAACTGTAACGAAAGCTTTTACGTAAGTCATGAAGATCCCCAGTGGGACGTTTTTTTTTTCTAAATGCTGTATAAATATGCTCTAAGCATGGTGGTTAATACACATTAGTATTTTATAGGCCGAACCCAAACTACAGGGGTTGAGTAATTGTGGAATAGAAGGTAGAATATTATCATATGGATTAATTTTTCAAAGATTTTAGAGAGATGTGAATTTGGATATTGGGCCTATAGTTACTCAGTTCGGTGGTCCCCCTTTAATGAATCGGGTGACCCTTGCTAATTTAGACTGTATAAGGTAGAGATACATGGATTTGTTAGTGTTGCAATGATTGTGATAGCACCTGTGACACTTTTTTGTATACAATGGTGGGTAAGGTATTTAATTATCCTGTCGTGTTTTTTAGTTTGTTATAAAAGGGAGCTTCAGTGGGTTAGGTTGAGCTCAGTGTTCAGGTAGTTGCCGGTGAGTAGTCATTGGGTGTGTATCTGAGCTTGGATTTTATTGGCAAGGTTTTTCCCTATATGAGGAATTATCATAGAGTGTTTGCTGTTTCAATAGGTGGGAATTGGGGTTCTCTGTTTTTAATTCCATTTCACTATTTCGTGATATCTGTTTTGTTCCTAGTATGTCTGAAGGTTTTCCGTTCTTTTTTGTCACCCTCGTAATTGGATAATCTGTTCCGTATTACAATTTTGTTTTTTTTAGCCCTCTTATTAGGCTGTTAGGACTGCGAGTAATGTTTTTGTTTGGTCTCTGTTATGTGGCCCATTCTGTACTGTTTTTCGTAGAGGTGCTTTGTAATTTAATTGGATTTGAGGAGCAGGTGATAATCCATCAATACTGTCCCGTCTCTTTGTGCAATCATTTGTTAGTTTTTAGGGCAGTGCTTGTTATAGAGGTATTGGGTCTTTTAAGGAAATTATTAATTACTTTTCGTCCCAAAAATAATATATCTGTATAATTTCAGCTCAGTTGCCAGTCAATGTTTTGTCACTGCTGCTGTAAGTTAATTTGATAGCTGCTCATTGAGAAGTCTGAAATGACTTTAGTAGTGTCTAGGGTAATTACACCAAGTTTGTTATGAAGTAGTAGGGTAATTGGTCTGTGTATTATCTGTATTATGCCTGATCTTAAGGAGATATGTGTTGCCAGTTGTCTATAGGGAAAACACTATTCCTCTTTAACCTTTAAAGTTTAGTTACTGTTGTAGCAACAATGCAGTTATGCATGTGTTTTGTGCATTCATAACATGTGGGTCCTGGTCTTAGGAGATTATATTGAAGTCACCTGAGTGTAGTAAGTGATCTTTGTTCATGTGTTGCATCAGTTATCAATAGCTTCCTAGGTTTTCAACCAAACAACGCTAATGTTTTACTGGTACTCAGTAGAGTTTACACTGAGTGGTTTTTTGTAGGTATTTATTTAATTTGGGAATTTAACTGAAAGCAACTGCCCCTTATAACACAGCAGAACAAAGCCAGCACAGTCCTCAAGCAATGCCAGAATATTACAAAATTCTGAATTACAAATATAATCCATATTTAAACACTTTGATGACCTCCAGGCACTCTCGTAGATTTCATTAAGACAACCGTCTCCTCGTATACTTACTGAACCCTGGACTTAATCAAGACACAACGACATCTCTACACACTACCATTATGAAAAATGGGCAAGATGCGAAATCCCAATAATTGACACTATCTTCACAAGCTGTAACCAGACTCAGGTTGACAATCTAAATAAATTTTTTTATGACAACTCAAAAATCGTGGTCATTTCAAAAATCTCGATATTATCCTACCACCACAAGACTCAAAAAGGCAATATAACAAAAACCCTTTCAACTTCATCCTGTAATAAACTACAGCTTGCATGCCAGAGTGGTCACTCCCATAATATATGCCAAAATTCTAGTGGCTTCAAATCTGTGGAGAAAGCTGGTAGCCTACCTATGAAAAATGTCCAGGTGGTCTGTGAGCGCAGTACAAAAAATCCCTGCAAGAGCGCATGCACAAGAAAAAAAAAAACTGACTTTTTGATTTAAAACTGCAACTTTTGGGTGTATTTTCGTATGCATTTTTTAGTTATATTCTTGTTTCCTCGTCGCATTTGATAGAAGTGGCAGATATAAACAGAAACCAGAGATGTTTTTTTGAATGGTTCAGGGAAATAGAAGTACCTTGAAACCTGATTCAAAGTACAGAAATGCTCAATTTTTCCGATGTCTGGATAAACAAAATACAAGTCACATGTCCTCAATACACTCAACTGTGGGTCTAATGTCTTTAACAAATGAGCTGATAATATTATTACCATTTTTTACATAATGTAGTAGTCTGGCATAAGATAAATCTATATTGATGCGGCCAGAAAAATCAAAATAAAAAGCAGCATAACATAATCGTGGCCCTGGAGACATTACTAATAAACAAGAAAATGTTTATTATAAATTCCTTTACATGTCTGTATTGTTAATTCTGGACCTATTTTAAACCCTTTGATGACTGTTGAAGCACCCTTTCTGAAACTGGCATTCAAAGTCGCAAATTTTTTGGAATAAAAAAGAAAAAATCTTATGAAATGATCGAGAACTTTTTCTGATGGTATGACAACACCAAAAGTACGAAATTTGGTCTAAAACTCCATGGACTTATTAACGCTCCCCCCCGCGATGTTATGGTCTCGGCAACATATATCGTTGGCGCTTTTCAATCACCAACTTTGAGCCTCGTTTTTGCGCAATTCAGTTATTCCCATTGAACTCAACTCATAGCGAATATCTTTAGAACTACATTTTTTTCAGTCACTGGTACAAGAAACCGCCCCATTTACAGATTTGAAAACTACCCAATAAAGTGGTCAGAAATTGCAATTTGGCCCAATTTCATGCAAATTAAAAAAGAGTGCCATTTCAAAATAGGGTCCAGAAAAAACAATGTAGACATTCCTCTGGCACTAAAATACATATCCTCTGTTCATTAGTCATGCTCTAGGCCACCTCTTATATACTATGCTTTCCAATTTTGATTTTTATTCCATACAAAAAAATACCACAATTTACTGTTATGCAGACTCATTCATTATTGTAAACAAAATGTATAAATAATACAGTGCACTAGTGAAAGAATATTAGACTCCCTCCCACAGTTAAACGTGTATTGGACGTGTGGTGTGATTTGCTTACTCCTGAACATTGTAAAAATCGAACATTTTCCGCTACTTGGAGCTCAATTTCAAGATTGTTTTTCACGATCGTGAAACTAATCCTAACATCCTCTATTTCTGAATATGTTTTTCCATTTTAATCATTGTGAACCTTAAAAAGGAGAATACAACGATAAATACCTATACAAAAATACACAAAGTCGGTGTTTTAAAAATATCCAAAAAAACTATCAGTTTTTTTTTGCTCATTATGCCACTGAGGACGAGCTTGCCTGCTTTTATAACTGTGGTGCCCACAGACCCACCACCCCGACACCATACCTCCTCACCTGTGGCCTACCCTACCAGCTTTCTCCTGCTAGATTATGCAAGCCCGCTGCATTGATGTAATAAAAAATCGCAACACTGGCTCCTAATACTAATATATCCAAAACAGTCCAAAAGGAATCAACAAATTGCCTTGCTTGAATTAACATAATGAAAAATGGCAAATTACCAATGTGCTGATCACATAATTGGGGTAGCTGAAATTGGTAATGGTTAGTTTCTTGTACTCATTTCAAGAGATCAATGGAGTTTCAATGTAATAGGTACAAAGTTTGGTCCGACTGGAACAATGGAATTGGCCAAATATAGGGCCAAAGTGGAAAAATCTATCACCGATGCATAACATCGCCGCGACCACAAATTTGCCAAGAGCATAACTTAACTCAAAACTTAACTCCGTAAGTTTTTCCATCAAATTTTTTACTTTTGGCGTCATTAGCAATCGAAAAAAAAGTTTGACATTTCGTAAGAATTTTTTTTTTTTTTTTTTATTGGAAAATTTGCTTATGACAGCTGAGAGCAATTTGTGAGCAGGGTCTCGACAGTGAAAGGGGTTAATGACATGCCCTGTACTCCTGTCTGACCCAGCCTGGACTCATGGAACTCCATGTTTCATTCAGAACTACAAGAAGCCCTGTAACGTCCTTTCAGCATTCTGTTAGAGGCAGCATGGACCGGGTCATTCCGCAGGTCGCTACTAAAAAACAACAGACAGGCCCCACTCCACCAAAGGTGCCGGTAAGTAACTACAAGACCACAGCACTAACCTACATCCCATATCATAAAAATCTTTGAAAGTGATCTAAGAAGCAAGATCACCAACCACCTAGATACCCACAATTTACACCACACCCATGGCAAACACCGATTTAGAGCAGTCTGCTCTGCTCCTGCCTGTTCCAGCTAATGACCCACTATGGACAAGGTCCTGTGGATGCTTTAGAGAAGAGAAAGCAAAATGCAGATGTATAACACAGACTTTCCTAAAAGCCTTTCAACAAGTGAGTGACCATGGTGTATAGCGCACAAAAAAGCATGATACAGGAATACAAAAGAAAAGTTGTACAATGATCTATAACTTGTCCTAAATTAAATAAACTCATGAAATATAGTAAACAGAGTAACGAAGAGCTGGGATGAGGAACTAAAGTGAAAAGCTCAGTTCCCAACATGGCACCGTACGAGGGGGGGCCCCCCCCCCCCCCTCCCCCGCTGTATGGAGTTCCCATAATTACGTGGTTCAATTCAAATTATGAACCCAAAACTAACTCTTCTTCGCTATATGGCTTGCTCCCCCCCTATATGCTTGCACATGGCTCTCCATGTCTCTAATTGATGTGGCTCCTATCTTACATAATGGCTCCCCTCCCCCCCCCCCCCCCCCCGTTTCCAAGGCTTCCCCCCTCAATGGCTTTCAAATGGGCTAAGCTCCTAATATGGCTCCCCCACCTGACTTCTAATATACGTCAACCGTGCCCCACCCCGCCCACCCCCCCCCGCCGTCCCCACCCACCACCCTCCCCACCCGGATTTGTTTACACACATTCCCTTCTCTGCTGGGCCAATTCTTCCTGCGAGAACATCCGTAAGCTAAAGCACTAAAAGTCCTCTTCTAATCCTCTCCCCATTTTTGTCTGGTAAAAAATGGACGTACCACCTTACAGATCCTGTGGTCTATCCAGCCAAGTGTAGCCACATATCCTCAATTTTCACTGTCTATTCCTGGTGTAGGGCCCTTGAGATGTATGGTGTTTTTTTTTAACTCCAGATGTACTCCCGTTCTCTGGGCACTGCATAGGGAACACTATCTGACGCATGTGCGGCATATATACGACCTTCACTGGTAAATATGATCATCACACTATCACTACTAGAAGATCATCAAGAGCTGCAGTAAAATCCACAGTCCACATCACTATCATCACCATTACTGAAGTCTGAGGCCTTGCCACACAAAATTATTAGTTTTTCTCTTGCAACAAGGTACAACTGTAAACGTGACGGAACCATGCCCACACCAAGGAGTAAAGGACTGAGACTGTCAGGATTTTACAGCACAATTTCGATATTCTGGTCATGCTTCGTCACTAATCAATCAAGCCCATAAATTCTTCTTTCCAACTTAACTCAGCATCCAGAACTTAATCAGTAGGAGAAGAGAGTGCCCAATTCGCCTCGAGTGAGAGCTGCTTTGCCACGAAGGCATGGTGAACAAAGCTTATTCAGTCCACCCCGAGCAGCATTCCCACCAATGCCATGTGGGTGCCTAGAATTTATGTTTACGGCGCTCACACACCATACATACCCTTTCTGTTAGAAAAAATTAATGGCCTACTAAGCCTTCTTGCACTAAATTTGATGCCGCTATAATTTTGAAGTAGTTCATAGTTTAGGCCCACAACGAAAGCCACAGAACTACGGCACAGACCCAGAAAGTTAAAGTGGCCCATGAGTGATTATTATTTTTAAGACTATAGGGCCACTTTTAGTGATTTTTAATGTGTACCTGCAAAGCCAGCACAGTGGTGTAAAGTATATTTTTGTATAGCACACAATATAATCATCAAGTACCCCAATAAAATATGCAATAACTTTAAAACACTTGAATTTGGGAAAGTTTTCCTAGACATAATAGGATATGTGGTCCACAGGAATGTAAACAAACTAGTCGGGCACATTATATTAGAAAAGACAGGGAGCCTGTATAACAAGTTTTTGGTCAATACTTTTAAATCGCCATAATAGCGCACTGCCGTAAGGCAAAAACGCCGTAAAGTTGGGCCCTACTGTATCTACAATCTACTGGAACAATATACAAACTACTCCAATATTGTTCAACCCCCCGCCCCCCCATTATAGATATGTATTAATATTACGGGCCGGGGGGACCCTTTTCATCTTCTGCAACTTATTATCATTTTACATAGTTACGACTTAACCCTAAATGCTCAATGTTTGAAATCGACCCTGAAAACTTGATATCTAAAAAATCTAAAACCCAGTCACATTTATTTATTTTTATTTATTATTTATTATTAATTTGAACTGATACAGAGATAACAAAAGAATACAGTTAAAATGGAGCATGCCAAAGCCACTTGAATGCAGAGCATTATGGGGCCGCTTAAAATTAACTTAGATTAACTAAGGTCAATGAAAGTATTCATTGTAATTATATTTTAATCAAAAAAGAAGCGCTAAGCCACAAGACTATACAATCGCTGCAAGGTCAGGAAAGAAGCGAGGGCATCAGTGGCAAAAAGGGAGTGGATGAGTAATAGGTTTACTGATAATAGCTGGTAGTTGATGGAGAAAAGGGTAAAGGGCAGCACGAAGACTGAACTAGAAAGGCTGAGGGAGTGCGAAAAGTATCATCAAGTTTTGTGGATAAATCCTTCGTTGTCCAAGAATCAAATGAGAGAGTCAGGATTAAAGGAGTTCCATTCGCAAGAAGGAAGGAAAAGAAGCGTAGTAGAACGAAGAACGAGTTGAGGTACACTTCTGCGTGCTCGTTGATAGAGGGGGGTCAAAAAGAATGTGGCTAATCGATTACAGGAACTTGACACTGCCACAGAGAGTGAACATGGTGCCATCGCCAGAGATACCTACCCATGAGTAAGACGAGTGTGGCCAGATGCGAAGGCGGAGAGAGTGGTCTCCCTACCACGGCACTGATGACATGAAGACGGCCATAACCTATGCTCTGTTAATAGAAGAAGTTTTTTTTACCGAGCAGAGTGACCAACGTTGTTTTGCCAACGGGTGGCGACGGTGGTAGCTAATCAGCAAAATAGTCAGAATGAACTCCTCGATAGGAAAATTATCGTAGGTCATGTACTGCTGACCGCGCAGCAGTGACTGCTTTCATTGCCCTGTACGTCCTACATGACCCAGGACCCAACACAAAAACAATATCTATATGTTGAAAGATACGGCGTAGCCAAAGTTGATACGGAGACAAGCTGTGAAAAAAAACTAGGGGATGAGATGTATCAAATTTCGTATAGCCTGTAGAGCACTAAGGAAGTCTGAGACTACTACAAATGATGACCCAGGCATAGATGCGATACGAATAAGTGCTTCAAGAATGGCAACAGTTCATCAGAATTTAAAAACTGATAGCTGAAGATAGTAAAATGCCCCCGTCACACACCTGTCAGGAAACACTGCTGTGCATCCTACGCGTCTGCAGACTAGAGCCATCTGTGTACACAGCGGTGACATGAGAATGCGAGTGGAAGTGTTCAAGAAAAAGAAGCGGGAAGCCACCATAGTCAGTCGAGCTTTCGAGCAAGGAGTTGAGAAAGAAACAGACATCTAAACAGCAACTTACCCAGGGGGTAGGGAAAGTGAGATGGCTACATGGGAAACATATAAAGGAGTAACTGAAGGTAAGACAAAGGTGAAATGTAAGCGAAGAGTAAAAGGGGACGGAGCAAACTGGGGCTGCGAATGAACTAAGAATGTTCTACTAATATCGTTGACCATTCTATAATTTGAAGGATTGTGATAGATCTGAGAGCGTACATAGTAGCAAGGCAATGGTATCACGCGATCCACGTCAAGGATGGAACATTCTCCTTCTGTATAGAGCTCCTCAACAGGGATAGCGAAAAGCACAATGCCAAACGTAATCCTTGGTGATGGATAGAGTTAAGGCCTAGAGAGAGTAGCAAGCAGAGGCTGCGAATAAATCTGGACACCATAATCGAGTTTCG